>WEIU01018708.1:224604-259441 GCA_013389925.1 Aegithalos caudatus | reverse complement strand
TTTTTTTTTTTTTTTTTCCCTGGCATGCATAAGAGAGGACAAATTAGAGAGCAGCAATCAGGAGCACGACACAGTGTAATTCTCATTTACAATTTGCTTCATATTCTTCAGCAGATTTTCCATGAGATGAGGAAGTCAGTTCAGAAGCTGTGGATCTGCAGCTGCTGCTGCTGCATCACAAGAAGTAGGAAAAGTTGGGGGAGATTAAGTGTGCCGAATTAATTACAAAACATTCTATCTGAGGCTAAAATCATGATTTGGTCAAAAATCTCTAAGTATTAAGTGGAGAAAGAAATAAAATAATATGACATACTGTCTTCAAAATAAAGGCATAACAACCTTCCGTGTAGGGAACTTGGAAGCAGAACAACTGAAATCAGAATTGCTCTACCTCAGATAGAAGTTAATGCTTTTGTGATATGTCAGCACTTCTAACACTAGGTCCAAGTTGGCTGATATCATGCTCAGAGGGCAAATACTCTTCAACCTTCCTTTTCCTCTTCTGATAATTGCTGGCTGTCACTATGTGCACACAGTTTCTTTTCAAACTGTAGTTTGACTCCTGTAGAAGTAATTTCATAGCACATAAGACACCATTACTGTAGCAGTAAGGGAACTAATGGTCAAGTTTTCTGGCTTATGAACAGCTAAGAGCCTTTTTAGTTTAAGACTACACAGGAACAGAAGATGGAGTTTGTTTACACAAAGAGGGAAATCATCAAAGTATTGTGTTCTTCACATCATGATCCATTAGAACACAGGAGGTTTACTACTCAGTTTACAGATTTTGCCTGTAAGTTACATTTTGAAGAGGTAGAGATCAGGAAACGGCACCAGATGTCCACCCTGCTGCCTTTTTTTCCCCATTTACTCCCACTAATTAGGGTTGCTTCTAGCAATTAAGCACCCTTGGAGGGCACTAGTGTTTCAGTCCTCTCTGTGCAGGTAGTAAGTAAAAAGGAAAAAAGGACAGAAAATTCCCTCCTTTCTAAATATTCCCTCCTTTCTAAATTCAAATCATGGAGGCAAGCCTAATTGTTAAAATTTTCAGGTAGATTATTGAGCAAGGACAGAGCACAGGTTCTGCAGAAATGTATTGGGTGGAGTATTAGAGAGCTGCCAGCTTAAATTATCTTTCACACAGTTTACCCAAGAAGGTTAGGAGAGTATGAAAAATGGATCCCACAAGTCAGAACAGAAAACAAAGTCATTCACAGAGCCAAAATTTAGGGCAAGTACTGACTTCTGAAAATCACAAGGGAACTGTGATGGAAAGTTGATATCCTTTGGGAAGGATTGTTCATAACTTGGCATGAGTTTTCAGCAGGCTATTCTCATAACACACAGTAAAGGAATTCCTCTGTTAAAATCCTTGTAGAATAAGCTTTGAGCCATCAGAGATTCATAAGCATTCATGTTGTAAGTACTTTAAACAAGAATAATGAAGGAAAGGAATCAGAGCACTGAGTACTCATCAGGTAAAATATTATGATTTCAAAATAAGGAACAAACACAAGTTTATTTTACAGATATATTAGAAATTCTTAGTTTTATTATAATCTAAAAATTATGGTGGCATTAAAACCTAAATCTTAGCATTAATTTTGATTTTAAGTTGTTTTACTAATTTAACTTTCAAATCTAAGGAGCAGCAGAAAAATACATAAAATACGTATATATCTCACAATATACAAATAAAATTATTAATTACTTCAGATAATAAATTGTCAGTCAGTACTGCTGTCTTTGTTTTAAATTTACATTCTGCATATTATTTGTTACTAAGTCCGGTAGCTATATTTTCCCTGGCATCAGGATTTAGCTAAATAAAAATACAACACACAGCAAACAGCACAAGTTTTAGTGTATCAAGTCTGTGATGATATTAAGATAAAAAAATTTCACTGAAACACTTGAAAGTGCATTGTAATGGGATATTCACTTCCCTTTAGCAATTTTTGTTATGGACATCATTGTGCCATATTTACTACCTGCCACCATGTAATGTCACGGTATTACTTTCTAAAGGCATCCTACTTCTTGTAACTCAAGAAATGTGAACAGAAATAAATGGATCAGGGGTGATTCCCTTTATGATATCACCAATATCAAACTCTGGGCTCATTTTAGCTGAACCAACCATTATTCTTAGTTGTTGTGGAAGAAAATAAATATATTTGATGAAGTCTTTACTCTGGTAAAATCTAGTTTGTGGGTCTAGACAGCTGAGAGAATTGGGAAAAAGACCTGGAAGGTTTCCCTGTTAGCTTATTAACTAAAGTGGGTCCCATGGTGACAGCAGCAAAAAATGGTATCTTTGTTTGTCATTTGTCTCTGTGAAGTTAATTGATGGTCCCAGTAAAAAGTCCATGGGGACATAATGGTATAAGAAAATAACAATCTTCAAACATTTGTCAGATAGTTGTTCTCTGTATAAATAAATTTGGGAGACAAATTTTTATTTTGTTCATCAGTAACTACAATTATTTCATTTCTAGTGCACAGTTGAAGGGTGACTAAAGCAGTTAGGGACAAGGGTATGAGAAGAAACATCCCATCAGCAATGAGAATGACTGTGCTAACAAAGTGATGCTGCTAACAATGAAAATACATGCCAACAGCTGCTTAAACCTTGGTGGCACCTGCTGTGGGGCTTTTCAGACATATGAGGAATGACCAGGGTCACAGTGCCCAGAGTTATGCTCTTGGTTGCACCTGGGGTTTGAGGCATCTCTGGTGGTGCCAAAAAGGTCTGGATGCACTGAGCCAGGAGTTGCTTGTGGAGTGGTGAGTCTCCTGCTCCACTGCTGCCACCTGGGCAGCACCATGACCCTCACTAAATGCAGAAACCAGGGGGTGGCTGGAGGGACTCTGATAAGTGCAGAAGGCACTGTGGTGGAAGGAATGGGAAGGCAAGTCTAGAGCTGTGTGTTCTGTAAGTCTTCCTCAGGATAACAAAGGAAAAATCTGAGGTATTTCAAAATTGCCACTTATAGAGAGGCTGTGCTCTTTTGTGCATTGCTGCAGTGCTGGGTTCCTGTGCTGCTGTGCCTAGAGCAGCTGCCTCCAGTGAGCACTGGGAGCCTGAGCAGACTTTTAAGAGGATTGTTTTCTCTAGGAGTGGTGGAACAAGGATATAGTGTCACAACATTCTGTTTATGGAGGAACATGCACAGATATGAAAGTATATTATTCTTTGGGGATGTGAAAAAATTGCATATTTATATTGACAATGCTGCTTTATTTTCCCCTGTCAGGGATGGAAATAAACAACTTTACAACAATAACAGACAAAACACAGCACCTGAGCTCTCAGGTGATGTTCTCTGAAATCAAAGTCATCAGCTTTTCAAGGCAGGAAGAGCTATACCTCTCACAGAAAAACATGAGCTCACAGAGAGCATTCCCATGCAGCACACAACACAGATAATAAGAGAGGTAATGAAAAAACCTACAAGCCTTCTTGGCTTCCACAAGCCACAATGATTTTTAAAAATATGGAGAGGGAAAGAGTATGTTATAAGTGGATTTTTTCACCTTCCCTATTCATCTCTGTTCATGTTCTATCTCTTATGTATTTCCAAATTAGAAAAGAATAAAACCACAAGAAGCAATCAGTCTCCTCTGTTTTAGAGAGACCTGTCTCATTGTTTGTGTAGCATGGTAGCCTATTCTGTAGGTGATTTATATGATCAGTCATCCTTTGAACAGAAAATGTTGTGAATTGGTTATTTTGGGTATCTCATTTGTCACCCATAGCTTTTGTTACAAAATTACTGGTAAGAAAGGAATTGATGATAAAATTACATTTTTATTCATGAACAAGCTTTGCATGGAAAAGAAGCTCAGCTTCTTTATTCTTGGAATATAGTACTTGTCTCTAGCTTTACTGTGTGCTAAATAATGCTTTATACCTACTCCACCTTTGTGACCTTTAGAAGTGTTTGTCTACAAAGCCAGACAGCTGATTTGATCTATTTAATTTCTAAAATTTTAACACATGCCTTCTCGACCTCACCTAAAGTCAATGCAATCTAATTGAAAAGATATCCTTCCAAGACTCCTTAATGCAGTAGGGTGAGATATTAATACATTTCAAATGGCTTTAAAGAAGTATCTCAATTTTCTCAGAAAGGCCAAAACCCTCCTTCTAAGGACATAGTAACCCAAATCTAATTTCACTGTGTAATCCTCTAATCATCTCTACACTTGTATCTTAATATGGTAAAAGTGGTAATCCAAGTAATAGCTTTTATCTCTCTGATAAATTACAGCAGCAAGAGGCTCCACTAAGGCTTCATTCTATCTCTGAGAAAGTGACTTCAGACAATTTTGTGAATTAACTCAGGACTCCAGTGTCCAAGTCTATCATCTTGTTAAATTTTGCTGGCCACAAATTTTCTTTAAAATCAGTGCCAAGAAAATGAAATCGAGATGATTGAGTCTTCCTGAACCCTAAAATCTATAGGTTTAAGGGAAAAATGTGGAGGAAGGAGAGCTTTGTGAATGAAGTTTGAAGACAACTGACATTCAACAAAAGAAACCCACCAAAAAAATAAAAACCTGTCTTCTTTGTTACTAGCTTCTGTTTCCATGGAAACCAAGGCTGAATTGACAAAAATGGGTTAAGTGCTTTACAGTGACAGAGACTAATCACTGTTATTTTATAACATTAGTATTCCCAGTGGAAGGGACGGCTGTATTCTAAGGATACATGGGTTCACAATGACTCTACTTCTTGCAGAAGCTATCAGACAACAAAAATACCTGACACGAGAAATTTTGATTAAATATACAGGAAATCAATATAGACTATACATAAGTCATAAGAACCTGAGAAATACTGTATACAAGAAATCAGTTAATCCCAAAGTCAATGGCTAGCAAAATCCAACCATATAACTACTTGAGTTTTCAAAACACTGAGAAAACACTCAATTTCTTGGTAAATACAGATAAATTATTCTGCCTGTCCTCTTTTCCAGTGTGTGCCTTATTCTCAGGGGAATTTACCTCAGAGAATTTCCAGCAACAAAAATCTTCAGCATGCATTGTTATCCTGAGAACAAGTTTTATTCTTCGCGTTTGAGAATCTAGACTTTTATGGGGTGGAAAAGTTCAGTACCAGTGTTAATTTTCCAGAGCTTTACTTATGGCACTAAAACACTTTCAACACTTATTTCCTTTTGAGCAAGTTAGACCAGAGAAAAAAAACCAAACAAATCTCATTTCCCTCAGAAACATTGCTTTCTGAAAACAACAACATCCTCAGATTTTAAGTGGGTGTTCACAATTGCTCAGAAAAAAACAGTCACAGTATTAGAACTGGCACTCATTAAACAGAAAGCAACAGGCTTGTCTTCTGGGAACACAACAAAATGTTAATTGTTCCAAACCCTATTTAGAAATGCTGATGACCATGCCAGAAATGTTTTTTTTTGAGAGTCTTGTTGTGTGTATCAGGCCAAGTTGAAGATACTTAAGTCATGCTCTGTCAAGTAGCCTTTAGCATCCTGGAAAACAGGCCATTTTTGTGAAATATTCCACACACAGGATGCCTGTACCAACATGCCAACCTAGGTTCCTGAGAACAATCCTTAAGTACCATCAGGCTCTTTTTCAGCCCCTGTGCAACCCCACAGGTACCTTGAGGCCCTGGCCCTGACATTTGGTGTGCAAGCCCACCCTGACTGGTGTTCCAAAGCCCAGTGCCACGCTGCTCTGCTCCTGGCCTGCCTGCGGGATTTCAGCTGGTACGAGGGAAAACAAACAGGGCAGGAAGAATGGGGCCAGGTTAAATCCAGGTATTTCTGCTTTAGCAAAATCTTCAGGGAGTAGCTGGTTAGGCTGATGTTCAGAAGATCCCATCTGATTTATTATAGGTATCTGGAATGATGTATTTACCTGGGTTTTCAAAAAAAAAAAACAACCCAGGCTGCTGCTGGATACTCCATAGTGGGGCTGCCTCTTCTTTGAAGTTGTTTGCTATGCTTTAAGTGTTTAACTGCTGCTTGGGCTGGAGTGAGAAGAATCTTTGCATTAAGAGGAATCCTTTCCAGACTTGGGATCTGTTTCAGGTTACAGTGTCACTGGTTGGGCCTGGGAAATGACCACCCTTTCTGCCAGGCTCAAGGCAAAGGTTTCTCTGAGAATATGTATTAAATTGAGCAAAACAGCGACTTATATGAAGAGTCTGTGTCTTCTGCAGGGGCTTAGGGACAGGTGAAATAAATTTTAGCTTTTCATTCAGTCTCAGGTCCAACAATCCCAGGGGAATCTTTAGAGCTTTGCTTAAAAGAACCCGAAGTAGAATAAATCTGCTTTTTCTCAGTGTCAATTGTCAATTCATAATCCTGGGAACCTGAATGACTGAAGTACCCTTTTCATTAAAAAAATGAAAGCATATCTCAAAATGTTATTTTGTCTTATATCAAACTTATTTTACCCAATGCACATGTTAGCAGTTAATTTACAAGATGCTGTTAATTGAATTCCATTTATACTTAAATAGAAAAGGTTTTTCACCTCATAACTAAAATCATATTAATGATATCATATTATATATTATTTTAATCATGTTTTGATTAAAATATTTTAAGAGGTGATACAAGAATAAAGATGTTCAATAAAGATGTTCAGAGCTAGTATTAGAACTTTTAACTTTGGTAACTCATATATGAAGCAATATTTTTTGCATAAATGAGAAAATGGAGGTGGAAGAGGGTAAGGCAAAGTTTGTAAAGACAAGAATTATTATGTTCAATAAGAAGCATAGAGTAGGACTGCACAACTGGGTGAAAAGGTGTCAAAAGCAGGATTTGAAGAGGAGGAGGGCAACTTTGAACTTATCTCCTGTTTTAGTCCAGCACAAATGCAAAAAGCAAAGTGATGTAAAGCAAAGGAGAGACATGATCATGGATTTTTAGGGCAATGAAAGCATAAGAAAAAAAGGAACAGTCTAATTACATGAAAAGCAAAAAGAATTGGAAAAAAGAAAGATAGAAGTATCACAACACTGAACACTGAAAAATTAAAAGAGAGTCTAGTCTCCAAAATCACAGTTCTTGCTAATGACATTTACTATGGGAATGAGCAACAGATATCAAAGCAAAAGAAAATTATTTTAAATAGTGATCTGCTATGCAATCTAAATAAAGAAAAAGAAGGCAACAGTCATAAGTGGAGAGTAGCAAAATAGGTCAAAGGGAAAGCATTCAAGAAAGAGAATGGGATTTTCTTTAGAGAATTTTTAGATGGGCTCAGAATAGAGCTATTAGAAAAAGGATTAAATCATCACTATAAAAGAGTTGAGAAAATAGAGACCCTCTCAATAGGAACATAAAGAGGAAGAACTTTTTCACTAGTCTGTGCTTGGTCTGAGGAGTGGAGTGGTAAATTATCTGAGAAAAACAGGTCAAACTGGTGAAGGATCATGATGCCACCTGCCTGTGTGGTCCCAGACAGGTCCTGGTTTGCCTGGAGCAAACTGCTGCCTGGCTGTCAGCCACTGTCTGTGACTCCCCTGATGTTCCTGTCTGATGACAAGAAGAATGTTGGTGGGGGATACACACTAAACAGCACTAAACCCCCGTGAACCCAGTGCTACCCCCATGGAAGGCCCTGAATCAACCATCACTGACCCCCTCCTCCCAACAAAACCTTTTCTCAGCTCACCACCTCCACTTCATCTCTCAGGCACACAAATGCAGCCACCTCCATTTTTTCACTCCCAGTAGGTCTCTCCATTTGGATTTTAAAACACTTAGTGGATTATACCACTAATTATTCCTCCCATTCCCTTTCCAGGATGCTTTCCCTCCTTGCACCTCCAGTGATCCAGCTGTTTATGCCACATTCTGATCAGTTCAGTGAGATTATCGTGATGTCACAAGATACACAAGAGTGGCTTTACTGGAAAATAAATTCTAAAAACTGTGGATGAGCTGAACATTCCTGGTTTTAGGGCAGACATTGTACTGTCATGCACCCGTGTAGTTCTTTATGCTGGCCCACTGTGAAACATATATGATTTCAAATTAAGAATGGTGTAAATGAGAACACAGCCTAATTGAGAATTATTTTGGCTTTTTTTTTGTCAAGTTCTTGTTCCTTTGTCACCTCTGTGAGCAAAACTAGCAATAGGCAGAAAAACTCCAACAAACCCAAAAAACACCAAAACCAAACCAAAATGAAATACCCCAAAATAAAACTCCAAAACCTGATGAAATCTTAATATTAATAGACACAAGAATTGTGTCTGTAATTGATGATATAATTTTTTAGAGTCAGGATTGCAAGAGCACTTTCATCAAATGTTCTTTTGGCTTGTAAAACTTATGTTAGGAATGTGGAATACAAGACGTCTAAACAGGATACAGGAAAGTGGCTTGAGAGGTAACTTTATGCTGGTTAAAGTTTTTCAATAGCTCCATGACATTCAGGTTAAGCACTTGTGGTTAACAGAACTTTCCAGGCGCTATCAAGTCAAGGTAATCCATACTGACCTTTAAATGCACTGCAGACACTGCATAAATAAATAAATACATGAAAGTTTGTGTTTGGTGGAAGGCTTAGGGCACCTGGCCCTGTGTCAGCTTGTTTGTTTATACACACAGAGGCCTCACCCTAGCAGAGGAAAAAAGTGGCATTGCACTCCACATTAATGCTTCCCAGTGCAGCCTTTCATGTGATAATGCCCAACCACAGCACCAGAGGGGATCATTCCTTCCTTCTTTCTTTCCTTCTCCTGCTGACATGGAGATCAGGGTGCTTCCATCCATCAGCAACCTCCACAGACCTATCCAACTTGGAAATGGAAATTTCACAGCTTTGTTGGGTTTTATTGTACCAAATGTGTAGATAAATTCTTTTTTAGAGATTAGGGACCTGTACCTCAGCTCATTGACTTCAATAGAGCTTAGATGATTGATGCTGGCTTTGGGACTTCCCTGCCTGGTCAAACTTCATTCTGGTTGTTTCATCTGAATGAATGCAGACTGGAGGGAAGGGCTAAGAAAACATTTAAGTACAAAAAAGGTGAAATTGTTCTGTGTCAGATCCTGTGTGGACCAGCTTCCAAACTGACTGTTTACGGCTCCCAAAATCTGTGGCTCTCTGGAAATGTCCTACTGCAATTTCTAAGTAAATTTTCTAGGAGAAGTTTCCTGAAAGTAGAAAATCTAGGATCAATGCTGCATTGTTCATTTTTAAAATAGTTTAAAGGGTATACCAATTACACAGATTTTGTAGAAGAATTATTTTTTATTATAAAATAATTCTCAGTAAAACTGAACTCCCATGGTGGGAGGTATCCATTACCACATCTCACTGCAAGTACAGAGATGTTGAATTCTATTTTTTTTTTTTTTTTAATGGTGAATGTAGAAGATAAATTAGTGAAGAACTGGTTGTTGCCCATAGAAACTGACTGAAATCTAACAAATACTGTTAAAATGTGGATTGAATGGGTACTGCATGTTGAGACCAAATGGAAAGTTCTTTTGGAGCTCTGTTTCACATTATATTCTGACTCAGGAAGAGTAAAGAATCTTTTTATACTTAGTTAACTTCGAAGTATTGTTTTCATGGTTAAAAAAAAAAAAAAAAAGAATAATGCTAAATATTCAACAATTTAAACTACTTAGCTCCACTGACTTTTGAGATGCTTCAACAATTGAGAAAAGTGGAAAATGCTGGTTCTTCACCTTTCTAACTGAATTTCTGCATCCTGAATTGAAAAAGCACAATGTATTTTAAAGAGTTAGCTGCATCACCACAGTTAATTCTGCCTCTCCCCCCATTAGTTATTGTATTTGTACTTTATGACAAGTCTCTAAACCTGTAGAAGTAGCTGGCATTTTGAAAAACCACTAATTTTTGCTCTTTCCATTTAAAATTAGGAAGACCACAAAGGCAGATCGAAAGTAGTGTCTAAAAGCAGTTATAGTCACATAGGTATCATGAGTAAGTGGTCTTTACAAAACCTGAATGACCCTATGATAGTAGAACCAATTTCTGTTCTAAGTGTCCTGATATATTCTACTAATATTAGGTTATTTTGGAAGAGTAAATAAAAAGGAGATAAGTTGGGGTTTTTTTTTGATATAAAGTTAAATAAAATAAGAAATATTCCCTTTAAATATTGTGGGTTGTTCTGTCTNCTTTTAAATTTTTGGGTTTTTTTTTTTTTTTTTGTTTTTTTTTTTTTTTTTTTTTTTTTCCCTTTTTTTCTTTTTTTCCTTGTAGAAGGACTTCACTTTATTTGTGTCTGAGTTCTGAATTGTTACGATTCTGGTCAAACTAATGGGAAGGGAGGAACAACTGCAGAGGCAGCTGAAGCTTGGACAGTTGACCTAAGAAGAGAATAAGGGATGAAGGGCAGTAGTGTACAGATGGGGTGAGGCCAAGGCCAAGGCAAAGCTGGAACTGAAACTGGAAAAGGACACAAAGAGTAACAGGAAGGGCTCCTTCAGGTAGGTTAACCAGAAAGAGAAGGTTAAAGAAGGTGTAAACCCTGCCTCTCATCAACAGTGCTGGAAAATTGGTAGCAATGGAAGAGGAGAAGGCTGGCGTACCTACAATTTTTTGCTTCAGTCTTCAATGGCAGCCTCTCTTCCCACACCTCTCGAATGGATGGACAGCAGGATGGGAACTGGGAGAGCAAGACCCTTCCAACTGGGAGTAAAGATCAAGTTCGTGACCGCCTGAGGATCCTGAATATACATAAATCTATGGGATATGAGAAGAAGCATTCCAGAGTCCTGAGGGAATTGGCTGACATAGTTGCCAAGCCTCTTTCCATGATATTTGAAAAATGGCATTTAGATGAAGTCCCAGACAACTGGAAAAGAGGAAATATTATACACATCTTTAAAAAAGGGGAGAAAGGAAGACTTTGTGAATTACCCACCTGTCAACCTCACACCCCTCTTCTAACCCAGACCACTCCATGATTCTATTTTAATTATAATGGATAATGTTTTGGTATTGTTTCATGTCTATTTTATGGTCTCTCCCTTGTGTTGACAGCTAAAAATTTTGAAACAAAGCCAGTACAAAAAAAGTTGTCAATTTTTGTCTCCAATTTTTATTTTCATGACTGAATACAATTTCTGTGGTGAATTTTTTTGACCGAATGGGTAACATTATTTAGTTGCAAAGCCACTTCATTTTTTTTTTAGGACAGGAATTCTTATCTACTGTACTGTGTAAGATTCCTAGAATTTTGAGAAGAAAACACACCTGAATGTAACCCTTTTCCCCACTTTCTCTAAATACTTGTTGAAAAGAAAAACCAGAATCCACTAAGCCTTCATGATTTTATGAATTTTGGTAAGGAAAGCATCTTTCCAAGGCATTTTTTTGCCTCAGGTATTTCTTCTACTACTGCAGGAAAATTATTAGTATTATTCTATGTTGGTTTGGATAGAGAAGGAATTTTTGACATTTAAAAATCTGTATTACAGCTTGCTCAGTTATAATAAAGAATTCAGATTCTAATACAGTAAAATAATCTTAACTAATAATCCAAGATTAAAAAAAAAAAAATTAGGGTTTTTTGTTTGGTTTTTTGGGGGTTGGTTGGTTTTTATCCTTTTCCTGACATGATTCCTCTAAATTATCTGAATGGTGAGATAAGAGATTGTACTTTTGTATCTGTGCTCCCAACCAGGACAGGCTGCAGCTGTTATGAAAGAGAGAAGTTGTGGGCTCTTCCTCATCCAGCAATGCAGGGAGAGGTACTGGGACATGTGGGACTTCAGGCAACTTATGCCCCATGTGCCCTTTTCAGTAACATTTCCAGGTTTCTACCTTATTTTTTTTCATGAGTGTTGAGCAGAGCGTAAGCTAGAGTGGTCTCCTAGGTTACAATGTAAGATGTGCCCAAAGTATGTATTCTATTACCACTCTCAGGAGCTGTTGGAACCAGGAGGGGCAGTGTTTTCCCTTGCCCCCTCCCTCTGGGCTATCTTCTGTTAATGGGCCATCAATGCCTTGCCACATGACTCACAGGTAACTCCCTCTGGGTGTTATCTCTGTTTAATGGGCAATCAAGGACCCATTGTATGACTCATAGAATGATATCAGCCCATTGGGAGATGCTCCACCCAGGGGGAGGAGCCAAACATTCCCACCTGGATATAATCTGGGACAGCACATAGGGCACATGCCTACTGGACTCCCGGAGGACCAGAGATACCAGACCTTTCTGCAGGAATCACTTCTTCAACAAGACCACTTCATCCGGACTGCTACCACCACCCTTACTAACAGGGTGTCAGGTTGTATAATTTTCATTTATTTTATTTCACTTTTATTCCTCCTATTAAATTGTATTTTCTGACTTGGAGTCTCTCACTGGTTTTACTTTCAAACCAGCACAAGTGGGTAAGCCAGAAATGCAGCTTGTATTTTGCACCCCTGCAAAGAAAAGAGAAATTATTGTTGGCAGTGGTGGTGGGGTGAGCAGATGTAAATAAATGCTGTGAACTCTCTTATTTTTCCTCCCTTGTTCCACAGCAATAGGAATGGGCACATGAGGGAAGATCAATACAGTAAGTAGGGCAGCTGAGTTAGGCAAGAACTATTGATATTTGCTGTTTGTTTGGGCCTTCAACACGACCATCCCTTTCCTTGAAGCCTGAAAAAATTGGGAGGGTCTCATGCTCTGGAGTTATGCTGTCTCTTGAGGTTTCTGCAGAAAGGATGTAGTTTATACGGTCTTAACGGTTAGAATCTCCTGAAATGTTCTGTGTCTGTTAATGCTGTCCTTCACAAGCTGCTCTGGACACCTGGAAGGATTAGTCTGGAGGCACTCTCCTGAGGGAGGTGCCTTTCTTTAAAAGTGTTCAGAGTAATTTCATTGAGAATTTCCTCACCCATTCAGCATGGGTCAGGACTTAAGTATTTCCTTAGTGCAGGGCTCCTCTGTGTAAAGCAACTTCTCACATTTCTCATTCCTTAGAGTGAGGAATGGCAGACCAGACCAGGGAAAGTTTGGGGCATGGCCGGAACAAGAAATAACCTTGTGAAAAAAAGGCACACCAAATATCATACAGCTGGAATCATTTTTTTTTCTGGCACAAGAACATAGGATGTTGCTTAAGAGACTAGGGAATTTAGACACCTCTGAATTAAGGGGACAATAAGGGAGTTATAAATTTGTATACACGTGTGATTAAATGTGCAAAAGCCCCTCTCTGGATTTTACTTTGGCAGCAAACCCTGAAAAGATTTGTTTCCTTTTCAGGAGAAAGGAGGGTAGGTAAATTTCTATTTCCTGTTGATTAAATTACCCCTAAAAATAAGCATTAATGATTCAATTTTTATTTACTGTATTCACAAATAGTTCTCTGCAATTAATGAAAGCAATTAGTGAAAGGGAGACAAAGTATAAAAAGTGAAGTATAAGTAGCAGGGACAGCAATGTTTAAAATTTTTAGGTCTTAGGAGACTCACGTGGCTAAACTTTTCCTATTTTTAGTGATTAACCCATTATTTCTATGAATGTTAATCACCCATTATCTAAATCCTGGTCCCATGAAGTCAGTGGGAGTTTTGCCACCAAGTTTAGCAGGAAGAGGGCTGACCAAGCTGTGTAACTGTTATTTAATGCCACTGCATATAGGAAAACTGAACACATTCATTTTTATTGGAAGAAACATTATATAATAATTCCCCAAAATTCTGAGGTTATGGCTAGTAGGAAATATAGTTCTTGGGGGGAAAAGTTGCTTCAACAGATGTCATTTGCAATATATCACAATGTCAATGTTACTTCTAGTTAATTTGAAAGGAAAGTGTCAAATAATTTAAGATGCAAAGAATAGCATTTGATGGAAGGGAACTTAAACATAACATTATGATATGCCAACAGGCTTATATATTTAAAAAAGTGGTTTGCCAGGGAGTTGTTCACATTAGGCTACATCATGACATGGGTAATGCCTGAAATGAAGACTACATTGAACAGTACCCAAAACACTGAGCCTTGGAAGATAGCTTGTCCTCACTGCTCACAGTAGGAGCAGGAAGTAATTTGTGATATTCAGTGATAAAGCATCCTTTCATCTCACAGTGCATGGGCTTTCATTCCTTTCACCAGTGTATGATGGCGGCAGTGCAGGGTCTACCAGTTTTTCACTGCATCTCACCCTGGATGATCCAGAGGAATACCTTGCAGCCATTCTGGAACAAGGTCTGTGAGCACCTCACAACACCTGGATGTGCCTTTCCCTCTCTAGATTCCAATACAGATGCAAAACGCAAAAATGTCTCTTACAGCAAGATTTTACCTTGAATGTATCCTCAATGAGAGTATATATCCTTACACACATTATATTAAAAAAAAAAAAAAATCCACAAAGAGAAATCAGAGACCACTCAAAAATCTGCATGGAGCAGGTACTTGTTATAAAGAAGTATGTATTACATCTTTGACTAAAGTTGAAATAATTTATTTAAAACTAGGACAACTGTGCAGTGGTACAATTGTAGAATTTCTCCTTGTGTCCAAAGATAAGAATCTGAATCAAAGCTATCAAAATTTCAAGAGTTTTCAATCACGGACATAATAATACTGTGCTTACTTGTGTGATGGAAATTGCTGTTAGGAGCCTGATAAATCTCCGTAGATGTTATCCAGGGTAATAACCTTGACCAGTTTACTTCTTTCTAACACAGTGCATTCATATTTAGATGTGATATATCCAGGATATAATTTAGACTCTATTCCTTCCTTTATTTCATGGTGTGAAATAAAAGAACAGCCTTCTCATATATTCTTTCTCTCTTAAGAACTTAATTTTTAAAAGAGAACAGATTGCTACAAGCATCTAAGCCTCTCCTCTCTTTCTTCTTTCTTACTGTTTCAGGCCAATAAGCCCAGTTTCCTGCCAAGGCATAACGTGGTTTTGGTTACATACACAGAAGAGATATTTTGCACATGAAGGGCTATTGTGGTACTTTTCCCAGCTTGAGGTACAGTGTGGTTCAGGCAGCACAGATGCTCGGCTGGAGTTCTGACAGGAGATGGAGCCCTACATGCCCCCTTTTTATGAAACTGCTGTAGATATGAGTGTGAAACACCCTTTCCATAACATATGTTGAGGAATACATTCAGTGCAGGTGGCTTGGTGTGCAAGCTGCAGTGCAAGCTGCAGATTGAGCTCTGGGTGATAGAAGCTCCAGGCAAGAGGCCAGGAGCTGCCAAGCCTTTGCACAACAAGGGGCTTGGGGACCTGTGTTACAGCCAGTGACAGACCTGTGTCACTGAGAGACAGAGCAGAAACCAGTGACCCCCAGGGGGTCAGCTGCAAAGGGTCCCAGCTCAGGTGGTCTAAGTGTGACTGTCAGACTGGCTCCTGCATGGTTGTACAGGGAAGTTTCCTTAACAAATACCTCCTCTGCTGATGTGAAAGGGCTTCGTTCAGAGCAGGAATCAGAAAGGTGCATGTGAGGTGATTGGTGACTAAAGAATGGCCCATAAGGTAAACACTGGTCAGTCTTGTGTTCCTTGCCCAAGCTTGAGGCTAGGGGCCATCACAGTCTGTGTTTACTGTGGCTGCAAGTGGGATCCTGGAAAAATCTAACCTTGGGCAGAGTCCTGTTTTGCTACTGCTGACAGCTGTTCAAGTGAGGGCTGTCCAGGAAGCAGAAGGCTTTAAAGACTTTTTTTACTTCCAAGGTGTTCCCATTCTTTCCTTTTAGGCCAGAAAGGCTTATCTTCAGTAGCCAGCAGTCTTGGCAGGAAAAATGAACACTTGTATTCACATGTGAATACCTTCATTTGCACATGAATATCAGTATCACTGTGAAGGGCAGGAACTCCACAATACCAATGATATCCAAAATCTCCTTGCATGAATTATAACAGAGATGATCAGGCCAAACTGAAACACAAGGAAGAACATACTGAAGCATTTGTGAATAAATTGTTCCTTTCCTTATATAGCACACCTGCACAGCATTTTCTGTCATGGATTTGCTATTTTTAAACCTTTGTAGAGAATTCCAGTTTGTTATACTGACTCCAATGTAGCCTGAGTAATAATTTATAACAGTGTAAAGACTGTGTATATTTTAAGAAAGGGGCAGAGCCAGAGTAAAGGTTGAGCCTACGGCCTGACTGCTGCATTTCATGACAAAATTAAGAAGGTTTGAGTGTAAAACTATTGTAAATTCTTTCCTCTGTATTTTTCATTGCTTCCACAAAGAAAACCAGATTGTGCTTTGTAGCTCTGTTGTCCTGTTGCCTTGTAAGGATGAAAAGATCTGCTCAGTAAAAGGCAGTTTCTGCTCAGAAGAGCACGATGCATACTCGATGCATACTGACACCCACAAGGGATGAAGGAAGGAGCTATCCCCGCTCCAAGCAGTTCCTCAGAGGAGGTTGACAGGCACTTAGCAGCAAGGATTCTAAGTGTAGGGTGGGCAGGCTTTGATGTTGGAAGGTGTATGTGAACTTCCTCAATCACACTGATGAGACAGACTTGCTCTTAACTGTGGTGACAACTCTTTAACTATGGTGGTAATTGTACATTATTCACTCTTATAACTACTGTGGTTTCTAATATGGGGAAAAAGTTTGCATTCAAACATGGTATTGATGTTGTAACCCTCTGTGATTTTGCTTTGATTTTACCACATTCTTCCTTTGGGAATAAAATGAAATCACCAAACACACAGACACACACAAAATTAAATAAACCCCCATGTTTTATTCTGGTATTTCCTAGGTTTTGATTCCTTTTTTATTTTGACTGTATTTAATAACAACAACAACAACAATGAAAACAACAGAAATCAATTAAATATCAAGCAGGTATATTTTCCTCCACAAGTAATGAATCATGTAAGCATGTCTTCTGGGCTACTGATTTTCCTTTAGAAGAAACTGAACATCTTAGTCTCTCAGATTATAGGATTGCAGGAGGTTAAACAGGCCACAGGAGGCTCCAAGCACAGTTCAAATCTCAACTAGTAAAGCTAAGCAGAAAAAACCTTGCCAATTTTTGTGCCAGATTAATCCACTTAACTGCTAGTTACTTCACAGCCACTTCTTGCCTACTCCCTATTGATTCACTGAGTGCTTGAGTTTTCCCCTCTCCTTTCCTGTAGCTGTGTTACTGGGGTTTGACTGCTCTGAAAAAGGGAAGACATGAGTTTTTGGACTCAGGTCACTGACTACAGACTTTTCAAGGTAAATCTACCTGCTTTTCATTTGCTTTATGAAATTTGGCTTATAAGTAGCATACTTCTTTATATGCTGGACGACTTAACAATGGTTCAGAGGGGAATTTCATTACAGTTTAGGCTAGATATGGTCTTACAAACCAGAAAATATAAAAGAACAGAAATACAGCATTTCTATTTTATTATTTATGTTTTTCTTCCTTTTTTTTTTTTTCTCTTTTGAAATATTTTAGCCAACTCCTCCATAGCAGTATGAGGCACTAATTATAAATATGACATGCTTTGCCAGCTGCAAGAAAAACCTTCTACAAATCCTCCTGACCTCAGCAGTGATAGACTGAGGCCAGCTAGGCAACCCTTCTGTCTGAGGCAAGCCAAGGTGGCCAAGAAGTTCTGTTGCAGTTCTTTTGGTTTGGAAATGGCTGGTTTTGCTTGAAATTTGCACAACCTAAGGCCAAAATAAATATGCTACTCTGAGCTCAAAACTCTATTATCCCCCATCCAATTTGCTGTAGTCAAGGTAGACCACCTGTAAAGGTAGAAGAGATCTGTTGCTGGCGAACACTAGTTTTAGTTTTATAGTTAATAGCATTGGTTAACCTACTGGTGCTGCTGGAGATTGATTTGAACCCCCAGAGGAAGCTAACTGGTAATAGACACACATTTTCATTCTCTTCCAGTAGATTGACACAAATGTGTCAATACCTTTAGGAGTCTTTAAAATGCCAGAGGAATTGTGTTGCAATTACATTCTAGAATATTTCTACACTGTACATCCATTAGCAATTGCTTCCATTATTTCTGCCAGCATTCCCCCAAATGTTTCCTACCTTGTCCACACCGACTATACAAAATTTTCCAATCACAAAATTCTTTTGAGGAACTGAGGCAAAAAGATTTTCGCAGAATGCTTACCAAGAATGCAAAGCAAGTGCAAAGGACTGACTAGGCTTAGTCATTAAGTCTATATAATTATTTTAGACTTTGCCTGTCTTCTGCTGTAGTGGCTTCTGCCTTTCAAGATTAGCTATCAGACATTCTGCTCTGTGTTAACCTCTTTTTTCACATCCATTTTATAACAAATAGGACAAAAACTTCCTCTCTGGAAAAGAGAACTAAAATTCCATGTCATGGAAGTACAAAAAGTCAATTCCACTATCAAGGGATTCCTATGAACTTTTGCTACCCATTTTGGGATGTGGGGCACCTCCAAGTCACCATCTCTTAATATAGCTAGTAGGAAACTATGACCTTCTTAAACTTCCTCTACCCTTGCATGCAGAAAAGCTATTAACTTGTACAGAAAGCAAGTATTTATATCCACAGTTGAGGATTCTAATACAGGCGTGTTTTTTTCAGAGATGAACTACTTGATTTTGAACTCAAAGCAACAGTATTATGCAACACTTATTAGCCTTCAAGTCTGTGTTGGAAAGGAATTCATGAGAGTTATCCCCCTTTTCCATGCTCTGACATATTCCAGCATTGATGTCTCTGAAATTAGCCGTAAATGTCCTTGGCAGCTATCCAAACAAAACTTGCTCCTGCAACCTAAATTCTTTGAGTTGCTGAGCACTGCTGGAGATAGGCAGAACACCTTCTGCTGCCATTGTCTTTGGCACAAATTGACAATGACACATTGCCCCTTGCATAGCTCACTGGGCTGCAGGGCTGGGTTTACAATTAATTCACAGGCTTTTTAATATGCCTTGTTCCAGACCACGGATAAGAAAAGTATACTAAAATTTGGTGAGAGGAAAAAAAAAGTGACAGCAATATCACAGGTTAAATCCTGAGCTTCTGTAATTCAGCACAGCACAGCTGATTCTAGTGATGCTGTATCAATCTGTTCCTGCTGAGGTTCTGCTTTAAAAATTTTAATGGCTATCAATTCAGAAGAAATACTTTGGATATATTGCTAAATAATGGCTTAGATGCCACAGCAAGAAACAATATCATGGCACTTATTATGCCGTTTTAAAACAATATAAGCCATGTGTGAGAAATTAAATCTGTCACCCTGGGAAAGAGTTCAGGCTGTCAAAATGGTAATAGAAATGAAATTCAATTACCTACTTTCCATGTTATGCATGGTAATTCCCCAGAAAATACTAAAGGAAATTGAAGAGGAGATTATCTTGTAAAGTGTTTCTATTATATAATTATTATTTTATTATTATAAGGAAAACCTATACAATTCTGCAGAAAACCAGAAGAATTTTATAAGAATTGCAGCTGTTTTTCAGGCTAAGATTAGCTGCCATTGACTATGAGCATCACACTCTGAAGGCAGCCACAAGATCACCTCTGCAGACTTTCCTCGTGCTCAGCCTTTCTGTGGCAATAGTCTGAGAGGGATGAGACTGATGCTGAGCTCTCAGTATCTCTAGAAACAGGAAGCTGCTGGAGTAGTAACTGTAGGCTGTCTCATTCATCTCTGCACTCTTTCCTTGCTGGAGCCGGTTCAGCTCCACCCTAAGTGCCAGGATCCCTTCAGTGGCAAACACTATTGAAGGGCCAGTGTCTCCCAGACTAGGTACCAGCCTTCATTTTCCTGTATGACTTCTCCAGCTGTGAAGAGTGGAGCTTAGAGACTATCCTTGTCCCAATTTCAGTATGCCATGAGGAGTAAAATAATGCAGCAGGAGGTACTTAGAGATCCCATTTCACAGTGTAGCTTGAGTGAGCTGTAGCCCATAGGCTAACACTGCAACAAGCAGTCATGAAGACCTGGACCTCAATGTGTTTGATAATCATCAAGATATTGCATAAGGGAAAAGAGGAGCTCAATATAACATGCAGAATGAAGAATCAGCTGCAATTTAGGTTTCTTTGTGGATTTAGTCCAGAAGTAATGTTAACATAGTCTGCACGTAAAAGTTGAAGACAAACTACTCTTACTCTACAAAGAAATTATGATTCCTCAAGGCAGAAATTTTTTCAAGTGATGATGATGTCAAGTGTCTGTGTTATGGAAGAGTTTTTTTTGTTTTGTTTTTGTTTTTTTTTTTTTTTTAGGTCAAGTTTGTACAAGAAAAAAAGAGACAAAACAATCATAAGGAAAAATAAGATTGAAAACGAGGCCATTACCTGCTGATGCTCTCAAAGACTCGTATTTCCTATCCTATCACAACTGTATAAGTAAGAACCAGCACAGGAAACTGATTATATTTTACATGTCAAGAAAAAGACTGAGGACAATGAATGTTTCACTAAGTGTGGGATGAAACAATATGGTTGAGTTCAGGGTTATGTATTCCCAATCTCCTTAATCTACTTCAATGTTTTCTGTTACCTTCCCAGATTCTTAAAGGGAACAAATTGGAAGTTGTGCCAAAGACTTTAAGAGTAGGTTGTGATTTGTATGTGCAGTTCACGTGGTGGAGAGGCAGCATTGGTGAATACAGATCAGTGCAAGGGAGCTCAAGTAGCTCATGTGTGTGAACTCAGTTTGCCTTTGCACTATGGACTGCAGAGTGCCTGACCCCTAAGTGAGCCAGTGCTGAGACCTGTAGTGCTTGACAAGACTTTCTGATGCTTGAGCTGAAATGTTTACAGCTTCCTTGCTAATTTCTCTATTCCTCTGAAACCTCTAGCACAGAGGTGCCCTGATTATTAATGGCCTTCTTGTCACAATCAAGAGGTCTTGGTGGTACTTGAAATAAATGGATAGTGTTCAGGGAACCTGAACCCTCATCAAACATATTTGTGAATTACAGGGGGAATTTATACCATGACATGAAGTCAGACCCATTCTGAACAGGCCAGTCTCAGTAGCAGAAGCAGTCAGGCCACAGCACAGGGTCTTGGCAAGCTAGTCCCACAGACTGGCTGTGCTTATAAGCCTGAGCATCACTCTGACAAGGCTGATTTTGGTTTCACAGTATTTCTCTGTGTGTAGATGTGTTGTTAGCCTAGGGCTAGATTGGGGCAATCCACACAAAACTGCGCTAGGCAAGTGCTTCCTCTTTCTCAGTATCTTCTGATACTTCTCTGTATGCCAGTCACTTCATGGAGGCTCTTGGAAAAGGGTTCAATTTTATCTTCTTCTGGCTCTTTCTCTAAGCACATTTTGCATTCCCTGGTTATTTGGTCGCGTGAGAACTCTGAGAACAATCACCATTTGGAGCTGAGTTAGAGTGGCCTGTCAGGATAAGGAAAATTTCATGTTAATAATGTAGATATAAAGAAATATATAGAGGTGTATCATGCCCTTAAAGGCATGGCTTGCATTTGGAAGAGTTTTCATGGCATGAATTGAACATGCTCTTCCTTGGCATGCACAGTGAGGTGGAAACTGTTCCATAAGCTGCTGCATCATGCCTCTGGCTGAACCCTGGCCGACCACAACTTCCAGAAGAGCAGTTAGGCACAGTGCTTGTGTTACCCCAGTCATCCATGCTATGAGTCTGACTGACCCATGTGCCACAGGGGAAAGCTCCTTATTCCTTCCCCCTTTGCTGTGGCCATGGAGACAAGCCAGTGCATCACTAGTCCTGTTGTGATCAAACAGTAGTGTTATGGTGAGAAGGTCCAGAGGAAAGAACAAAGTACAGTAATTTCCATTCCAAAAAGAGAAGGAAACTCAAGATCTTACTGATTTGGATCACTCTATGTAGATAAAGCTGTGGGGTTGCAACTCCCTTGTTCGAGCCCTTGTAGCAATGAAGTATTTAAGATCAGGATTAAAACAAGTACTGCAACCAAGTAAATCTAAGGCAAATCCTCAGAGTTGAGATGTGGTTCACACAATAGAGGAAATATATTTTTAGCTTGGCTATTCAAAATGTCTGTTTGTTTGTTTGTTTGTTTTTATATATTGAAAGATAATAATGGCAAGGATCTTTGAAGACCTAGGTTTTAAGTGTGGCCAAGGAATCTGCTGTTTTTAAAGCAAAAGTTGGAAGTACTGAAAATTGATTCTATTTTCTTAATATAAAGTTTGTGCAGCTTTGGGTCCTCAGCTCCAAGTGAACAATATTGAAAGACAGTTATTTAATGGAGCATCATAAAGGAACAGAAATGGAAAAATACATTAATTAGAAGTTAAATAAGTCAGAGTTCTTATTCTAGTTTATATTTTAATATTGATTTTCACATAGTAGTTTCATTAATTTCATTTTGCTGCTTTTCTTTTAGCTTTGGAAGGTCCTTTGGAACTAGACAAGTTTAAATTAGACTTAAAAAGATTTTCAATTTAGAAATTCTCCAACATGACAGATTTATGGGGATCTTATGCATTGTATGTGCTTTTTATAGTTTATCTCTTTTATTTGGTTGTGATCATGTTTATGTAAAATTTCCTTTTCATAATGGTGTTTCTTAGATGCCTACCTCTCAGTTATTTTTATGGGGGTATTATATGATTTTGTTTTAAGGAAATTTTAAAGTAGAGATTTTGATTACCTGTTTTTATAAGACGTAATTATATTGTGATAACTGCCAGGACATTGTAGCCTGTGTCTCGCAGGCAGCCTTCTATGAGCTCAGAACTTACACCTGCAAACAACAAAAAGTGCCAGCAAAGTAGAATCCCAGTCTATCTTGATGGTGTATTCAAAGCAAGAAAATCAACAATATATTTCCATTTTGTAAGTCTGTTCTCAACCCACTTTTGAGTGTTCTCAATTCCTCTTTCTGGTGTAGATGCAAACTTGCCAGGTGATAGCACGCCCATCAAAATACATGAAAGGAAACAAGACAGGCAGCAGACAAACTCTGTAGGTGGTTAAGGACCTGTATTAGCATGGCCATTTTCTTTGTCACCAATAGTGCAGCCCACCCTTTCATTAACACCCTTTACCCCTATAGTTCTAGCACTTCCAGTCTGATTTTGTTCTTTGCTATTTCAGTGTTGCTGCATGGGTTTTTGAGCAACCTTGTCTAGAGGAAGTCTCCCCAGTCCATAGCAGGAGGGATGGAACTAGATGAAGATCTTTAAGGTCCCTTCTAACACAAGCCATTCTATGATTACTCCATTTAGTTATTCATGGAAACACACACATATATTCAAGAGCAGTTCAATAAGTGAACGACTTTCCACATGAAGAAAGTATTAAATTCCAGAAATCTCAGCATATGAGAGACATATGGACAGAAAAGACAGAAGGTGGAAATTGATGAAGAAGAATTGCAGGGAGGACACCATGTTCTAAGACCTTAATGATGTCTTGGTGGAGTGAGACAGATTTTGAAGGCTAAGACCAGAGAAAATACATCAGAAGCAGTAGACAGCCATAATCAAAGACAGGACTTTGGGAGTGGGAAAGTACATCATTAGATCTTTATGAAATCCTGTCTCAAAATAAAAGCAAGATATCCTGATAAAATGCCATTTATACTTTTTGTGGCTTAATTATTCTGCCAATTCTTAAAAGTAAGGCTCGCACTGAAATTCCTGTCAAAGATTTGCAATACATAGATTAAAAAAGAAAAGGAAGGAAAGAAATGGAAGTTAAATCTGTAAGCAAGCTTTGCCATCTGTTACACAGCCAGACTTTCTACCCTATAGCTTGTCATTGAACAAATCTGTACATGAAGTAGAAAAACAACCAGGGCTTTACTGATATTTATTGCAGGTATTTTTGTGCTATGTACATGGATACAGATTTCCAAAGATTTGTCAACATTGAAATTATCTTGCAGATTATTACTAAATGAGTTGATATTTTACCACAGATATGATTGCAAGCAGAAATAGTTCATTTGGATACCCACTTTTGTTTTAGTTTATTAATGAAAACTTGTTTATTTCTTTATCCACATTTGGAAGTAGCAGGTGAAATAACCCACAATGAGTAATTTATTTAATGAATTTTTCCAGTCTGCCACTCTGCTGCCCATGAATTGCTACAAATACATGAATACTAAAAAGCACTCATGATTTGAAACTATTAGCATATTTCAACAGATTATATGAATGATTCTTGCCACGTGTGTAGGTAAAAGAAACATTACAGATTAAACCTGGCATCTGTATACAGGAGTGAATTAAAATGTATCAGTTTTTTTTTTTTTAGTACTTGCAATTTTTTTCCTAGTCAGTATTTATATCCTGGTTAGTAGTGAAAAATACTAAATGCAGTCCATCTAATCTGAAACCATCTCAGGTACTTCTCCAAGGTTGTGACTGTCATGGAGCCAATGCCAACAAAGGCCAACAGCCCAGGTGTCCATAGAGAGGTCTGGGAAGGATTTCTGAACTTTATTACCTGGCCCTTGGCAGTCAGGCTAGCCAGGGCATGGCTAGTTCACATAGACAAGGTATACCCTTTGTCTGCACCAGTTCACATAAAGTCACTCCAGGCTAAATTTGAATTCCAGCAACAAGGATGAAATGCCCTGATGTGTTCTGTCCCAGAAGGAGCCCTGGGTCAAAGACAAAGCTTGGTTTTTGTGCTAGATTTATCTCCTAGGAATATTGAAAACTTTACTATTACTGAAAATCATAAGCCTTCTTAGAAAGAAATAAAGAAGTGCGGGGAATATTTTTGTTGTTAAAACTGCTATTTACTCTTACACAGCCTGGCAAAAACAGGGTAATGCAGCATCTAGAATATCCCTGAGGGAAGTAATGTGAACAGCCACTTTCTTCAGAATGTTTTCTACACCTCTTGTTTAACTACTTCACATACTCATTTTCCAGTTGTCATAGCCACATTAGTTAATAAATTAAAACAGTGGCAGCATGAAAGAATATTATCAAGTTTGTACAGACAGTTATTAGCATATTTACCATGGCCAAATTGTTTCACTTGATTTATTTCCAAGTCAGAAACACATTCAGCAAATACATCAGCATTCCACCTCAACAAAAAGTATTTATTTCCCCCTTAGCAAAGAATCAAGTTGATAATATTCTGAATAATACATTATCTATATCCATCCATCCATTCACCCAGAACTCAATTCTCTTAGGCTGAGCAATGTGTTAGGTTTAAATTTCTCTGTTTGTATTTCTCTAAGGGTAAAAAAGATCCTTACAAAACACTGAGTCAAAAGGGCTTATTTTCATCCAGTATTGGGAAAGGATTTCTCATCCCCTTAAGTAGACAAAATTGTATATATTAATTTACCACTTAGATCTGTGTCCCTTAAGCTCTTGTCTTTTTGCAGTTACTCCAGCACCTATTTCAGTATTAATCCTACCACTTATATTTTGCCCGCTGGCCTCCTACTGCTTTACTTTTACAACACTTCATATTATTCATATTCACATTCAGAATTTCTACTGCCCCTTTGTGCATTCAAGACTTTGGGTTTCATTTCACTAATGGGCCCTTTTTGAAAGGGTGATATTATTCAACTTTTAGTTTTGTCTGTTGTAGGAACATATGGCACTCTTTCTCACCCTTGTCAGTATATGAAATGAAGGGGCTTTTTAGTTTTTTGTTTATTTTATTTTTTTTTTTTAATGAACATAGTTTTCTGGGTCTCCCATTGCTTTAGAGATTACACTTGTTCCCTGAAAATCAAATGCAGCAATCTGTGTAACAGTTGTATACATCAGCAGATGAAAATAAAAGTGAGGTGTAGGACAAAAAAAATTACAATTCATGGGGCAGTCAAGATGTTGAGGAAAAAAATTAGTGGGCAAATAGGAGAAGTGAAAATAAGGGGGATAAAGTAGAGCAGCCTGAAGTAAATAAGAGAAATTGGCTTGAACCTCCCTGCAAGATGAGATAGTTGCTTTATGGCTTGTCCTCTGACTTACCTTCAACATATTCTCCATTGTGCAAACAGATTGCTCTTCCATTAGAAATACATTGAACTACAGTTCTTGTTCAGACTGGGAATATCCCTTGTGTTTTCAGAGACTTCTTCTATGGTGATTGAAAATGAATGCATGCCCAATAGCTTTGAGACCTGAATTTTGAAAGGAGCAACACTCTTTTTGTATGCAGGTAAGCTTGAAAATTTAGGACATAGCTATAATCTAGCTTAGGTACACACAAAGAGTCGGTCCTGCTTGAGTGCCTGAATTCCTCACACCACTGCAAGAGTGATTCCTCACAGCTGCTGAAGGCTAAAGAGCAGACAATCACTGCTATTACTTTAGACATAGCTGTTACTTTCTATCTTTTCCTATCTTTTTCTTCATGGGAGTCTGGCTTTTCCTTGGGCTTCATGGATTTACACTGTCCTTTGGGTGGCAAAAGTGTATGTGGGTGGCAGAGACAGCTTCAAGATGGGCTGCTCTGCCCAGACCATGCAAGGGACAGCATGTCCTGCTAAGGTGACTGCCTGGGTAGCACATAGGTGGGGGTAGGGGCTGAGCCTAGGCTTGGGAACAGGCTTGGAACAGTCAGGCAGAATTGGCAAAGCCAGAAAGGACATTGAACTTGCCCAGTCATGGGGGAGCTGCAGAAGGAGAAGGAATGTAGCTGAGATCTTCCAGGATCTCCAGACTCTGTTACTGTGGGATTATCCTTCCTTACTGAAACAGGAGAAGCACCAGGGTCTAAGACTCAGAGAGTGAAAGAGAAGGTATTCAGAAAGTTCTTAAAGTATGTGTATATGCATAGACACATCTTGCAAAATTTACAGAGGCAAGTGTATATAAAAATTCCTGTATTTTGGTAAGAGCCTTTCCTCATAGAAGTGTGGCACATAAATCAAAAAATCTAGTTTTCCTTTGCTTTTCTGAAGCCAAATGAAAGCAAGCTAGAATGTAACCATGCTGAAAACAAGTAATTTACATCCAAGGAACGCATTAGTAAGTGAATACAGTTTTCATGTGATTGCAGTCATGAAGAAGAATAATGGACTGTGGCCCTGTTGTCGTTTATTTCTACGATAAATTGCAGAAGCAGCTTTTCCATCTTTATATGTTTCCTGGATGCTGGGGTTCTTTAATTCTTTGGGAACATTGTAGATATAGCTATCAAGGTGTAAAATAGATCTACTTTACCAAAATAACTTTGGAAAGCATTATTTTTCATCTTTAAACAATAACAAACAGTACAAATCTGATCATTTGTGGAAATTAATGAAAAATTAGTTCTTGTAGAAGGTGTAAGTCATGCTCCTGAGATGCTTATGAATAATATTACTACTCTTTCGTAGCCCTACGAAAATACTTTACTGTCTTCACTTGCTCTCAGTTCTGAAAATTACAGCCAACCAATTTTATAGTTTTTATATTTACCAGTAGTTTTCAGTCTTGTGTTTATTTTATTGTGACTTTTTATTAAATCTCATTGTACTTAATTTGTCAATTACTGTTGAAGCTCATCAGTTCAGTTACTACTCTTGTTGGATCAGGGACTCTTATTATTGGTTAGGTTCCCTTCATGGTTTCCCATGCAGTCTTTTGATTCTGTGAAAGAGAAAGTACTTACTGACTCCAGACAGAATAGAAAAATACCAAAATTCCAGAACTTTAAATAAAAACCCTAACCCTAACAAAAAATAAATTTAGAAGAAAAGAAACTTAAAAGAAAAAAATAAATTCTTTAAAAAAAGAAGAAAAAAAGGAAGCATAGGCTAAATTTAATGTGGTTATAAGTCTAGTAAACACAGCACTTTAGCAGCACTTAATGGTCTCTCTGAACTGCTAATTGTAGTTCTGCAGGCAGTTTGAAAGAACAGGACAATACCAGCCTCCTTCCAGGTTAAAAAAAAAAAAGGGGGAGAGGTGACATTAGCAAATGAAATGGACATGATCTTTATTGTTTTCAAAATAATAAACTTATTTGTACTGGCTTTCCATACTAAGACTACTGCCTCAATTTAGATGTGCCCTACTAAGATCTGAGAAACTACTGACCAGAATATACAGTTAAAGGCAAGAAGAAAGATATCCTAAGAAAAGAGATGTTAATCCAAAACAATTTTAAACTAAGGAAAATAAATTCATTTTCACAGGTAGAAGGAATGAAACATTCATCTATTTATCCATTCATTCATTTCTTTTGAACATCAAAACAATCACAATGAATTTATGAAACACAAAAGGCAAAAACTTTCTTTGTAAAACCTGCGAACTCTGAGCATGTGCCAACTTGTGCATGAGAAGCTAGAGGATCTTGTGCACTCATACAAGTATGCAAAATGAGCACTGTATTCCTTCACTTGCCATTTCTATTAAAAAATGTTCAGAAGCCGAGTCTGGGAGGTCTTTGAAGATTCAGTCTGTCCAAACGGCAAACAAATAAGTGTGACATTAATTTCTAAGAACATGCAAAGCTTCCCTCTGCCTCATCCCTTTTTGAGATATGAAAAAAATATTTTCAAGGCTTTAAAATGAATGTGTTTAAAATGTCAGGGAAACTGGACTGTTGAATCTGTTCCAATCTATTTCAGTCCAATAGGAGTATAGAGTTTTTTATGCATAAGGGAATGTAATCAGAGGAGAGTCCTTTTATGTGTTTATATATATACATAAAATGGAACTCTTAGAAACTTATATTATCGCACACAGAATGGGTCAGCTTGGAAGGGACCACATTGGCCATTTGGTCCAACCTCCCTGTTTAAGCAGGGCCACCCCAGAGGACATGGCTCAGGGTTGAGACCAGATGGTTCTGGAATATCTCGAGATTCCACAACCTCTGTGGACAATCTGTTCCAGTGCTCAGTCACCCCCACAGTAAAGAAGTTCTTCCTCACGTTCAGGTGGAACTTCCCGTGCATCACCTTCTGCCATTGCCTCCTGTCCCATTGCTCAGCACCACTGAGCACAGCCTGGCTCCATCCCCCTGGCACCTCCCTGCAGATGCTCACAGACATGGATGAGGTCCCCTCTCAGTGCCTCTTCTTGAGGCTGAACAGGCCCAGCTCCCTCAGCCTTTCCTCAGGACAGAGATGCTCCAGTGCCTCAATCAGCTTTGTTACCCTCCAGTGGAGCCACTCCAGGAGCTCCGTGTCTCTCTTGTCCTGAGGAGCCCAGAACTGGACACAACATTCCAGATGTGCCTCACCAGGGCTGGGCAGAGGGGCAGGATCACCTTCCTTGAGCTGCTGGCAATGCCCTTCCTAATGCATCCCAGAGTACCATTTTCCTCGGTAGCTCCTTTCATTCTTTCTAGTTTCTTGGTCTTTGAAATAGCTTCACATCTCAGCTGTCCTTCATGAGGTCTATCTGCTTTTCCAATACAAATATTTTCCAACAAAAATTTCCTTTCTGCTGTCCTCCAAAGCACCATCTTTTACCTATGGCAAAGAAGCAAGGGTACAACATGATCCAGTACATCAAACTATACAACTGCCTTCACAAAAGCCTCTCAATAATGATGATAATCCTTTTACTATTTAAAACTTAAAATTAAGGATATACCATTGCAAAAGGCGTGTATGTATATATATATATATATATTATATATATAGTAACTGTGTGAGGAATTATTTGTAATACTCATTTATTTCATCTTTTTTGGTAAACATTTGTTTTGTTTCTTCTCTCTGCTTCCTCAGACACCAAAGAGGCATCCTCAGTCACACTATTTGTACATCTACTCTCAAATGCAAATAGTTCAGATATGAGCTCAGCCTTTCTGCTAAGCCTATGAGGAGGAAGGATTGGCTGGTAAAAAGGAAGTGTAGTTTGAATCATAGATCTCCATTTTGCTCTATAAAACATCACAGGATATGAGGCTGAAAAATGAACAGCCCTTTCTTTGCTTAGTGAGCATAAAAGGTTGTACAAACAGGAGTCATCTGTTTCCCATTTGTCACCCTTTCACCACAGCATGGAGGCTTTGACTTGTTGCATATTTTTAAAGCAAACTGTAGGAATCATGCTGTACATACGTAAGCTAAGAGACTCAAAGGCAGGACTGTTCCTCTGATGAGAACTTTTGCTGGCCCTTTCTTCCCCCTCTCCCACCAGGACTCCTGTGTGAGCAAGTGAATGCCCACTGCTACTGTCCCATCCCAGTTCTGATCTCAGTCCCCAAGCAGCACCAGCCAGGTACCCAGCTAAGGGATCAGCATCCCTGCAGGCATCTCTGATTGCCTGGCTGCCATTACCAAGCATGTTTGGGGAACTACTTCCAGGTACCTGCCTTCTGACAGCTAATTCTCACCAATTGCATTATGTCTCACCACTAATCTACTGCTTGATCTGTTTATTTGTCTATTTGCTGACTCATTTCTCTTCCCATTGTACCTGATGGATTAAATAGCTCAGCTAGCTCCTTCGCTAATATGCTCTATCCAGGACTTATCTGCTGAATCAATACCCTGCTGTTTGCTTTTCTATTCTTCTAGTTAGCTAACTTAGATGGTAACTTATTCCCTTCCTTTTAAGCAGACACTGTTGCTGAATAGGCTTCCTTAGCTAATAATTTCATTTAATCTGCTAGATTCCTTTTGTCGTCTGCTTAACTACGCTTTTGACTCCTTGAGTCCTTCCCTGTGCATTTGCTCTCTCATCATCTCTTTAGCAGTATTCCTCTCTTGTACTCTCTTTTCCTCTTCTTGGTACTTCCTTTCTCATACTTTCTTTCATGTCATTTGTCATTCATGCTGTCCTTGCATTTTGTCCCTTTGACTGCCCATACAGATCACACTCTTGACTACCCTTTTGACACCCAAAGCAGTCCTTTCCTTCCTTCATTATTTGTCAGCATGATATATAAAACTAATGTAATTACATAAATTATCCTTGTAATTACACTTCAAATGTGGTTTCTTGATATTTTTAATTGTCATGAATCCACAGGTTAAAAAGTCTCCAATCTGGCCAGCAGCAACTGTAGAATACAGCTTAATTATTGAACCTGGTGTGGAACAGCATTTGTATGAAGCAGAAGACCTGGAGGATAGTATAATAACTCAATAAAAGTACATGAATCCCTACTAATAATATACAGAAAAGCAAAGTAAAAGCTAATTACCAGAGCTGATGAATAGATAATTTTAAACTTGTTAAAATACCTGAAGCACTCAGGCTGCAAAGCAAGCAGTTTTTCCTTTTGCAAAAAAGTAGAAAATTGAAAGCAGTTATATTTTTCCCATTCCTCTTCTTTTTTAGAATTTTGTATTTTCTTTCATTTCTGAATATAAATAAGGGAATAAGCAAATTTATACCTCTCTTTCCAACCTCTGAATAATTTTGTAAAATGCCTATATGTTTTAAAAAGTACCCAGAGAAAAAATAATCTTCCTACTTGGTGATCTTCCTACTTGGTAACTTTTCAAAAAGTGGTAGACAAGCCTCATAGTTAGGGAACCCAAGGTCTGACAGATTCTGAAGAATACAAAATTCTTGGTAAATTGATTTTTTTTTTAAATAAATTCACCACGAAGAAGAGAAAAGAGAAAAGAAGAGAAAGGAAAAGAAGAAAAGAAAAGATTTTTAGAAATGACTGCTCCTTTTATTTCAAAATTTAAAAATATTGAGTAACTTACTCCAGTTTCATTGAAATTTTAATCCTGGAGATTTTAAAAGAGACAAGATTTCCTCTTTTTAGGGTGCCAAGCCAACTTATGAAATCTCAATAACCTCTCCAAATTACATTCTTTATCCAGCTCTACTGATGCATAAGCACTACATGTCACCCTTTCTGCTATTCTGTTATTCCAGTACAAAATTATTTTATGTGAAACAATCTCTATTCTTCTTGCAAAAATAAATGCACTTGTTATTACTTAGCATCCTATGCAGATTTGAAATTTTAAATTTTCTGTACTTTCTGAATTCAATTTCAGAATTGAAAGCAAAATGAAGAGTTGAAGATGTCCTGATTAGTATTTATAGTTTCTTCACTTTATGAACAAATAAATGAGACATTAAGGTAGTGGAACTGTTAAATCACTCACTGCCCTTTGGAATTCAGTATTTTTTTACTCTCAGTCTACATCCTTTTTTCTTGACAGCTCTAATTTATTTTAATGATAATTTTACTGGATGCCCCAGCTACAAACACTTTCAGGAAAAATAGTTTCGATTTTTTCGTCCTAATTATTTTCAAGACTGATAAATATGGTTGATAGCTGAGAGGAGCTGAAGTTCCAGGGAACCAATATTTTTCCACAGAATCAATAGCTTTTTAACAGAGCACTAGTATTGCTCTTTCATTTATAACATATTGGCAAATCACAGAATAAGCTGAGCTGGAAGGCACCCAAAAGGATCACTGAGTCCAGCTCCTGCCCCTGCACAACACCATCCCCAAGAATCACATCATACCTTCCAGTGGGTTAACAGCTCCTCCCAGACACTTTTCTGTCTGTGAAGATCAGCATTTCTAAATATTTTGTCATTATCCTTTTGGGGGCTTGCATTCTTTAAAATGGCCTACTCTTAAATAACAAAGAAGATATGGAAACACTCTAGGAAAACATTTCCTTTTATTTCCCACTCAATTTCAGAATGCCTAATGAGGGCCTGGGAAAACACATGAATTTCTAGTTTGGTGCTGATTTTACACATGAAGGTAAATTGAAGAAAAGCTGTTGTCATGTGAAGATATCCAGCAGAGAAGCCATTAATATAGATAAGAAAGTCTATTTTTACACAAGGGTAAACAAAACAAGTGTAATTCAAGTATAAATAACAGTATCTGTGTCATAATTAGTGAGAAAAAATTAATTCTCATAATAAATTTATGTATATATGTATTGCAAATCAGTCCAAGATGCCTCGCTTCAGGATACTAAATTCTGATTCACTTACACGAGATCCATACCAAGTAACTCTAAAAAAGAGTGTTTCCTGGTTTATATTTGGAGAGATTGAAAATTCTCATTTTAAACAGAGAACCTGTGATACACCAGATCATAGGTAAACCACAGGGGCTAACATAGAGTCCTACTGTTTGTAATCAATAACTTATAGGGTGCAGTGCAGTGTTTTGGAAAGGATGATTTAGAAAAGAACAGGTGGTAGGGGTTTGGAGCTGAACATGGATTCATTGTGCCTCAGAGCAGAAAAGGTGGCTCTGCATGCTCAAAAAGAGGACTGTGAGTAGAAAAAGCACTTTTATTGTAGCAACCAGAGCAGCTGCAGTCAGTAATACACTGTGTAGCCTGTGAAGTCCACCCTTTGGAAAACAAGTAAATAGGAGCATGTATAGACATAACAGAGAAGAGGTTTTACAAGTAGTTTTCTGTTTTGGAAGATGTGTCTTCCAGCTTGATGCTAAGGAAGTTTTATGTATTTAGCTTAATACAGAGAAGGTTAAGTGAAAAATTCAACCTAATTCATTCAGAACCCTTAAATCAAGATAGAATGTCTTCTCAAAAAAATCATTGATTTTGTGCATCCCAATGATATGAACTCAGTGGAAGAACTACTTGGGGAAACTTTGTGTCCTTTGTTATAAAGAACAGGTATCAGAGGAAAATATAGAAGGGAACAGGCAAACTCCATTTTTGCACCCTTTACTAGCATCAAATATTATGTCTATATTTAGTATTATTTTCAAAGCAGATATGCCAACCTCCTGCATTCCTGGAGTCTCTACCATGTTGTGTACTGGATTCTCTCTGACTTTCTCATGCTTTTCTAGTAAAGAACCTTCACTAATGCTTTGGAATGGGATTTCTCAGGGATGTGAGTAGCATCTGCATGTAGAGCTGCCCAGTGTCTCAGCCCTCCTCCTAGGCCAGGGGAGCATGGACAGAGAGAGATGTGCTGTCAGGGATGCCTGTGGCTGAGCTGTAATAGCTGCTATCAATGACTTTGATAAATGAAGATAAATGCTTCAGAAAAGCTAGCCATTATTATAGTTTTAGGTCTGTGAAGAAATGTGCACTGTCAAATGGTGATGGTGTGATTGTAATTGTTCTGTAATTTAAACACTTGCTCCAGTGAGCACACACATATTCCAAATGCCTGTTTCCTTCTTTCTACAGTTTTCCAGCATGCTTGTAGGTAGCTGTGTAGCAAAACACACTTTTTTCCAAATAGTGTATATTCTCAACATAGTCTAGGGAGAAAACCATTTTCTTGACTGTCTTTAAAAGCATCTTCCTTGCTAAATTATTCTAACCTCTGAGCATGGTCATTACATTTTTCCTTCTAGTCATTACTGGAAACAGTGCATGTGTCTATTGTATTGTGTTGATTTTGGCTGGGATAGAGTTGATTTTCATCATAGTATCTGGTATGGAGATGTGTTTTGGATGTGTGCTGAAGGGAATGTTGAAAACAGTTTTAGTTACTGCTGAGCAGCACCCACACAGAGCCAAGGCCTTTCCTGCTTCTCACACTATGCCGGCAGTGAGTGGGCTGGGGGTGCACAAGGAGATTGGAAGGGACAGCCAGGACAGCTGACCCCAAGTGACCAAATGGATATCCCACACAATAAGACACCATGCTCAGCATATAAAGCTGTGGACAGAAAGAGAAAGGAAGGGACGTTTGCAGTGATGGCATTAAGTCTTCCCAAGCCACTGTTACACACAACAGAGTCCTGCTTTCTTGGACATGGATGAACATCTGCCTGCAGATGGGAAGCAGTGAATGAATTCCTTGTTTCCCATTGCTTGCATGTGTAACTTTTGCTTTATCTATCAAAGTATCTTAACTCATGAGTTTTCTCACTTTAAATATTCCAATTCTCTTTCCAGTTCTGCTTGTGGGGGACTGAAAGAGTCTTAGTTTCTGGCTGGGGTTAAACCATGACATGTATAGAGGTGGGTATCTTTCCTTTTGATTTTTGTGTTTTAATTAGGAAAATTATTCTTTTTTTTTTTT
>WEIU01018708.1:186599-224352 GCA_013389925.1 Aegithalos caudatus | reverse complement strand
TTTTTTTTTTTTTTTTTTTATTAGTGAAATTTTTTTTTTTTTTTTTTTTTTTTTTTTTTTTTTACCCCCATGGGTCTTTGCTGCCTTGGAATCCTATCTGCAATGTTACAGTTCTTAAAAAGATGGATTTTCTTATGCACTGAAAGAAAATCTTTAGGACATAATTTTCAAAAATAACTAGCATTTACTTAAGTCTGCCTCCTCTGATATTTAAACCAGAGAAGATTTTTACCATTTATAAAAACTATTCCTTCCCTTGGATTTATTTTGAATGTGCTTGTTCAGTACCACTACCTTGCAATTCTTTTCTTCTCAGTCTACACAACCTTGAACAAAGGAAAACACCTGGTAATGAAATAATCAAATACTGTATTCTCATTTGTTGCATCTCCAAGTATCAAGATGTTCTGAGTATATTCAAAAGTGCACTTGTTACTTGCAAAGCTGAACTCCACTAATGACTTCTGGAATGAGATGTTGCTTTTTCATCTGGCATGTCATACAGACAGATGTCAGTCACAGCCACACTACAACATCAGGCTGCTTGCACATAATAAAAAAGAGATGATGTTTGCTTGTCAATCATCCTTACAAGGATGATCCAGGTTTTCCTGTACTAGAAGGTGCCACATTGACTTGCACTTATTTCAGGACAGCCAAGATAATTGCTATTAGCACACCCTCTTACCATATGCCAAAACCAAGGAGATATTATATCCAGGCCATATTTAACAAAGTGTGTGTCCAAGGCAACATACTCCAAATAATTTTTACAAATCTTCCATGCATCACAATAGCAGCCTTTGAAGGGTGTCCCTATATCACTTTGTGATGGGGTAAGGCATTCCACAAATACCCGAGTGTCACTGCAACCTGCTTACAGATACAATTGCAAGTGGAGAGACACCCAGTTGGGCCAGATACACCATCCACCTGCAGAAAACAACACTTTTCTGCAGAGAAACAGGCACCTGCCCATGCTCACCTCTGTTTTGATTACTCTATGAGAATTCTTGCTCAGGTGTGACTGGTCTTTTGCAGAAGCTTCTGAGACAGGCAGATGAGTAATGATCACAAGCTGAATATGCATTGCTCTTTTTAACTCTGGCAGGAGCTTCACCACAAATCCATCACCACACTGCATAAGCAGTGAGATGGACAAGGCCCTGACTGTAGCTGATCAGTTTATATTCAGGCCAAGAGATTATTATGGATGTTCAGAACCAGGAGGTGAGGAACTGTGACCATTCCTGTGAGGGAACAGGTATAGTGGATAGAAGCCTAGTGGAGCGTGAGTTTCCCTGTAGCCTTTCTGGGTCATGATTTTTGTGGCATCTCTCGGCACTAGAAAAAGCACGGATGTGAGTAGGTCTTTCTAGAGCTGTTTTATGGGCTTGTGGTGTGAGTGCAACAGGGCACTGCAGTGTCTCAGGGTAGACCTTCAAATATTCTCAAGTACTTTTGTAATACATTATTGTCAAACACTTTTGTAATATATCAGCTGGCTTTTCGACTCTGCTAAAGCTGTGCAAAACGATTTTTACATGTGTGTAACATTTACTCCCATCCTAAATCTCAGTGGTGGTCTCATGTCTCCTTCTGGAATACTACACCTGAACTAAACCATAAAATGGTGTAAATATTGAGTGTTTAATAACTTCACTAGTAACATTATGACCCCACATAATTTAGGGATAATCCTCAAGAGGGTGGTGTTGGGAGTCAGGGGGCACTAATGTATTGATTTCTAATAACTTGGGAATTAATTTTGTAAAACAAAGAGAAGCAGTAAAGCAAAAGGCAATAACCACAGGTTGCAGCTTGGAAGACTCAGTCTGGATAGAAAGAATATCACTCGTAGAAAAATGCCCTGCTTTGAGCCAGGTCATCAGGGAAGCCACAGACTGTCCATCAGTGGGTGTTTCCACACACAGCTAGGTAACCCTTATGTGGCTTGGGCTCTTGACAGCCTAGAATTTCTGTTCAAAGATCTGACTAGATGAGCTCCAGTGGTCTCTTACAAGTCCTAGAATCTCTTGTTATTTTGAAAAGGCCATGCAAAAAGATACCATTAATTCACTTAATCTGAAATATTATGAGTTAATTTACTGTTAATTTGTGGTTCATCTTTGCCGACAGTTCATGAAAAACACATAATACTGAACATCCCAAAACTTTGGACTTGGTGCCTGTTGCTATAAAAGGTCTATGAGGAATCTGCAACAAATATTTTATTGAAAATGCAGTCTTGTTCTTAGCACTCCATGTTTCTAGACTCCTCAAAATATTCAGCTGCATATGGTCCATCTTTTTTTCTTTCTACACCTGTAATTTATTGAACAATCTGAGGAAGCATTCAGAAAAGAGATAGAAAGCACCATGTCACCTTTCCCTCTGAACAGCTTAGAATTACTTTCCTGTAATCATTACTGCAGATTAATGCCATCAAAGAGCAGTTCTGCTGGAGATAAAATGAACAGCCTCTGATAAATTTATCATTATAGCAAATCACACCAAGTAGGATTTCTTTCCTCAGCTTGCAGAATGTATAGATGATTTTTTTTTCCCTTTAAATTTTAAAGGTTTTTCTAGAAGACAAGGGCAACCTGAAAGTCAGTATGAAAGTCCTGAAGGCATGCTATTCTGGCCATGCTGGGGGAAATGTAATGAAATATATCTTAAAATTTGTAGTACTACACTGTATCATTGTGTTGAAAAGGAACTCATATAAATTTAACCTTCTTTAATGAAAAGTTTATTGCCAAATAATGATACATTTGGGAGCAGAGGCCACTAGGGAATTATGTATAATTTCTCAGTTTTATTTTCCTTTATCCTAAGTCATCATCACTTGCATTAAGTAGGATTTAGCAGGCTTGCACTGTGAAAAAAACCAGAGACACAGGGTCACCAGGTTTCTCCGCAGAGTAAAATCTGCTGCGCATGCTTCTCTGTCTTTTATCTCTCACCCGTTCCTTTAGCCATTAAACATTAACAACTATTGAGTGACTCAGAAGAAGGGCAGGAGGCACTTCTGGAAGAAGTTCAAGTACTCTGCTGATGAGAGCAGCACTAGCACCTGAACAGCACAGAAGATATGCTAAGCTGCATACTAAGTCATATTCCTCATTCTGCACAGAAAGAGGAAAAAGAATATCAATGCTAAATAAAGGAAGAGTCATCCTTTAGGCTGAGATAAAAGTACAAAGCAATCAATGGGATTACACTATTAAACCGTGGATCTAACGTGTAGTATTATAAAGATAAAAAGGAGTGAAGTCTGAATTGAAAAAGAGCACCTGAAACAATGTTTGTGCCTGTTTTTTTAGAGTCTCAGTAGTGTGATGTGTTTGTTGGTGACTGTGGAGTAGTTCACCTGAACCCCAAGGGGCTGCTCAGACTTCAGCTTTCCCAGAAAGAGCAACAGAAATGCACAGCAGCTTCCCTTGCCCCCATCTCCCTCTGTTCCACCCTCTTTCTTCATGACTCTTCTTTTTTTTCCTGGTATGTTAGACAGGCACACAACACAGAGTAGTTTGTTAATCTATATGGCTGCTAAGTGATAAAATTATTATTACAACACATGTACATTGCTTTATGTTATGTTGGTGTATACTATCCTTAAAAGGGCAGTAGTGTTACATTGTGTAACACCCTATTATAGAATCATTGTTCTGCATTTTTGTTCCAGGTTTCATTTTTCAGTTAAGTGTAACTCAGAATAATAGTTAATCAAAGCATGCTTCATTGGTTTAAGAGAAATAACCAAATAACTTTGAATTTTGTGATTAGACCACTCTCCTATTGTATTTGGTAGGTATATTGCCTTCAAAGAGTATATGTAGTTTTCACGTGTTAGAAGATAGCTGAGTTTCAGGGAGCTGAGGGAGGAAAATATTCTGTGTGCCCTCTTGTTGCTGCAGTTTCTGTACCTTTAGGAGAGGCCCTGGGAAGAAATGGGGCTGCAGAAAGCATCTTGGTGTATTATAAGACTGAGTTCTAAATCCTGGCTTTAGCATCAACTCAGTATACAGCTAAGAACAAATTATTTTACCCCTTGAACTTCATTCCCCCTCTGTAAAATGTGGTTACTAGTATTTACAACCCTTCCCTGACTCTTTCACAGGAGTCATGGGGATGTTAATGAAAAAATATATAGCAAGACACTATTCTGTGAACAATTAAGACACTGTAATAGCAATAACAGTATATACCTGAAAAGAAGCACACCCGTTTCCACAACAGAGTATGTCTTTGCAAAGATTACATTTTCTTATTAACTCCATTTCTATTGATGGACACTCTGAAAGCATGAGAGTAAATAAGTGAAAGCAGACAGGGAGTTTTCAGCTCCAAGTCTAATTCCAGCTTGTCTCTCTTCCTCAAGTCAGAATTTTAGTTTAGATGGTCACAGAAAAGTCTGAAACTGCTTTCTGCCTTTCTTGTGTTTCTCTGTTGCCCAACAATGTAAGGCAAAGAAATCTGAAAGGATAAAAAGGGTTTTTCAGTTACTGTGTTTGCTTTATTAATTTTCAGTTTATCTTTGATTAGCTAATATCTTGGCCTAGTAATATCCTTATCTCACGAAAGATGGCCCAAACAGGGGTGGGCACAGAAAGCCAAGGAGGTTCAACTTTGCATGTTACTAGTCTCCTTAAAGAATGAAAAAAAATTATGTTTTGAAAGTATGTGTACTCAAAGATTTGGCATTTTTTTTAATACAAGAAATGAAACAGTGAGAGGTCTCTATTCCTAGCCAACTCTATCCTTGCAGGTATTTACTTCAGTAGTTATACCAAGTCTCAATGTTGTTGCTGGCTTCTGCTTTGTTGTCACGTCCCTCTGATTTTTCTGGATTTGATTTTCATTTCTGTCTGTGCCCTTGAAGTTTTTCTCCTTCCTCTGACCTAGTCCTTGACACTGAAACTCGTAATGATTTGGGAGCAGCACTCCCTACTTCAGTGCCCCCGCACACATACTCGTTCCCCTCCCCCTTCTGGCAGGAGATACAAAAGGCAGAAATTACAGATTGAGATTAAGACAATTTACTGGAAACAGCAAAGCAATAAGAAAATGAGCAGTAACAGCAACAATGCCAACAACAACAGTGTATAAAAGAGATGGTGTTTTACTGGCATGAATGCTCACTGAGCTGAACCTCAGCATGTGATCCCCATGGCATGACCCCAGAGACAATGAACGAAATGGCACACGGCCCCTCCATGCCCGTGTTTTAATTCCCCAGGGCAATCCATGCCTATTCCCTTCTCAGAAGTGAGAACCCCTTACTTCTGCCTCCCAGCCATGATGAATGTCCACTTGCCTTCAGGCTCCAGCCCACCATGGTTACTAAGGAAAAAACTCACCCTGTCCAGGCTGAAAACCAGGACAGCTGAAAGGGTCTCGGCAGACTGTTATTCAAGTCATTCAGGTATTTCTGGGAGGGGTGTTTGACAGCAGAAGGGTTTGCAGTGTGACTGGTGACTCTGGTGACAAATCTCAATCCAGTTGGTGTCATGAAATTTTTAAAGGGAATAGATCTTGTTCATGGACACTTTACTCTCACAATATAATGTTATCTCTTTAAATCAGGATAAGGCTGCTCTCTGGGCCATGCCCTGATTTACTGAAGTATTTTCAAACCCAACTTCTTTTATTAATGCTTTTTTTCTCATTATTTTCATTATAGAGAAAATTAAATGAAGGCAAGTAAAACTAAAAATTAACCATATTTTCCTGTTAAGGGGTGTACATAGTGGACATATAGAGGTGAATATAAACAAACTTTTGGGACAGGTCATTGTATAAAGAGAACTTGCTCAGATAACTGTATCAACATTTTGTTCAGTATGAGGCACAACTCCAGGTGAGCCTGAGTCATATATTTTTTGGTTATACCAGGCTTTCTAAGAGGTCAGAAAAACCTTGGGATTTTCAGCTACAATAAAACACCAATCACTTAATGATTACACAGTGAGCTGTTTATGAAATATCACAGTTTGAGGGTCAATAACACAAATAGCTGAAGGAAAAAGATGAGAGGAAAAGTTTCTGCATACTTTTCATACAAGAGACAATGGTGGAGTATTAAAAATAAAGTAGTGAGTTCCTCATAATACTTTTACTGAAGTTTTTGGGGTAATGGAATGCAATGATCCTGAATGGTCTTTATCCTATAGGGCTTCCTGAGGAAGTTAAGGATTCACAGAGCACTGGAAGTTTCTCTGTTGTGGGCTGTTTAAGCATCTGCTTCTAAATGTCAGGACAGGCCAGCTGTCATATTTTATGCATGTTCTTAGAATATAGGTATGCATTAGTCATTGCAAGAAGCTGCCATTTCAAGTGTGGGAGCAATGAGTTTCAGGATTGATTTGTGAGGAGTCTTTCCCATTCTCATACTGTCTTAATGATGGGCTTTGTTCAGAAAAGCATAAGCTGAGAGTGTACTTTTTGCAGGTTCAATATGAATTATAAAGAAATAGTGCAATTGTTCTTCATCCACCCACAGGTTACCAACAAACTGTCTCAAAATCAGGTCGAGTCTCAGATGAGTTTTGTGGTCATTTGTCATGCATGTTTGTACAGCGTATTAGCTTCATCTCCCATTTTTAGAGTTGTTTTTCTTCTCTCTGTCTTAGAAATAGAAATACTTCTATTTTCTGTTCTTAAGGGAGAATGTACAAGGAAGATTTAGTTATTTTCCCACTGAATTGCATTCCACAGAGGGGAGGGGAAGACAAAAAGAAACACAGAGAAATACCTTTTCAGATGAAGCAGTGAAATTTGCCTTTTGGTTACATGGCTCTAAATTTCATACCATGTGTCCATTCAGATGTGAATGGCTGTGGCTAGACCACCAAACAGTTCAGAGGGTAGCAGTAAAAGGGAAGCTGGAGGGGAAGGAGAACTTCCAGATCCTCCTTTGCTGCTGGAAGTCACTGACTTGGATGACATTTTGCTACCTTCATCTGGGAACCAGCATGTGCCTCACAGCGCTCCTGATCTCGTTGGTGTGCATGTTTTTTCATATTTCTTTGAGTTCTATTCTCTTCTGCTTTTTGTTTTCCCCATCAAGTTTGGCCTTTAATCTTGTTCAAATACTGATTACTAGAAAAATCTACACTCTGCTCCCAGATGACACTTTTTTCTGCAGCCTCACAACAAGCAACTGTTTTCACACCATTAATGTCCCCTCCTGCCATGGTGTTTTGCAGGCACCTGGGATCACAGTGATGGAGCCCCAGCCAGGAAGCAGCAGGTGCAGCCCCATCCCCGAGCACCAGGATCCTCCCTGGGATATGAGTGGTCCAGGATGGGTGCCTGTGCGTGGCTCTGGCTCAGTGGGACTCATGGCTGGGCAGGGCTGTGAAGAGCTCAAGGCTGACCATGCTGTGACATTGTTTGGAGGGAGAGAGATAGATCCCGGGGCCATGAGGAGGTGGGGAGAGGTTGTGAGGGCTGGTGAGGCATGTAAGTGCCCTGGAAACACTGGAAAGGATGCAGCAATGATGTATAGAGGGCTTGCGCAAGCTGACTGAGCTATGGCTGTGTTTATGGTCCTACAGCTTGAACAAAATAGTTCCAGTGATAGAAATTCTTCCAGAAGTCCTGTGATTTGGTCTAGCAGATCAGAAACTGGGCCTGGCCAGGGAAGAGGAGGAAATGTTTGAGCTGATTCCCCAGCCCCTGTTCCCTTGCCACCCACTGCTGCTCATCCTTGTCCATGTGTACAGTTAGCACCAGGTTTGGCCCCACTCAAGGGCTAGGGAAGGGATTAGGGGGGTTCTGCCTGCTCTCCTGCAGGTAAATCTGTTCTTTGCTCCCAGCTTCTTGTGTGAATGATGCAGCACTCTGTCCAATGAGAACAAATATTTTGGCAGTGAGCCACAAGTTACTTTGCCAATGTTTGCAGGGTTTTTCTTTGCAGGAGTGCTTTAGTCACAGGGCAGCTTACTATGAACAAACAGGCTGTAAGTGCTGGCATGGAAAATGTTGTGAGGTGCACTCATGGATTGGGCAGAAAACACTCGTTTTACTAGTAACACAAAGTAGACCTCGTACTGGTAAGCACCCCCGTGTGGAAATTACTTTTATCCAAAACTGGATTTGTCTCCAATTATTATGATTCAGACCTCCAAGAGAGAAGCAGAAATAATGCCACACCATTTAGGTATCTAATTATCAGTCTTAATTATGAATAACAAATAGCCACTGTGGCTGCTTTAAGGACAAATCACAGCCTAAATGTTTCTTCACAATGCATTTGCAAAAAAATGAAAATTTAATATCTAAACTGATTATGCATTATTGGAAGCAAACATTACGGTTATTTTGTGTCAATAGTGTTTGCACAATGAAAGATGTGAATGGCGATCCACCTGGTGGATTTTTTGTGGGCCTGTATGACTGAAGGGACTAGGACTCTTCATTCATAAAGTTAAGCACAGATGAAAGCTTTTGAAGGCTTGGAAAGAACTAATATACTTGGGCACTACATCAAGATACATGAGTAAGACACAAAATAGAAGGTATTGTGGTGATGTGGTCTAGTAAGCTGGAGGGAAGGGGGAAAAAAGGGAAAATAGTTAAAGGAGGATTAAAGGAGGATTTATTAATATTTATTAATATTTCACCTTCCTGCAGTTTAACACCTTCCTGTGTTCTCCTCAAATTTTTCCCTCTTTCTTGTTATTTTTTTCTTCTTTTTGCCCTTTCATGTATGCAATATGAAGCTTTTCAGACCTCAGCAGAGGTATTGAAAAGCTGAATTACTGTTCTGTTCATGGTTGAGGATCTTTGGTGTGGGATCCAGTCAGCACAAAATGGTTGTGGGGCCACAACAGCTGTTGAGCAATACCAGGACATTTTTTAGGGAGACACCATCAGGTGGGACACAGGTTTATGTCAATGGGACACAGGCTGTTCTCCCTAATCTTTAACATTTGACCAGTATCAGATATTCCAGAATGGATTAACAGAGTCTCCATGGTGAAAGGATGGTTTACCTATGGGGAATCTAACAGAATTTATAGTGGCTAATGTTGTGTTCTTGATAGTTTATAGTGCTCCTGTTTAGTTAAACTTTTTTAACTGTTGATGTTTTTCTATCTCTGAATCATTCTCACTTCTGTAAAAGTCTAGGAAGCAAGCATGAGGAGGTTTCCTGCCTGAGTCTGAACTGTGCTTCAAGCCACTGCTTTTAAATGTTATCAGGCACCCTCTTGTTCTTATAACACCATTTTTTCCTTTTCGTTTTTCTACTGAAAATATATTCAGGCTGCATTTCCTAGCCTGAAAATGTTCTTTATTATTTCAGTTTTCCCTACAGTTTTGATTGCTGATAATATCTCCACAAATCATGCAAGATTGCACTATTTGGGAGAAATAATGCACAAATATTCAGCAGCAATTGTATAAATATTTTTTCCTTTGAAATAACCTGAATCTATCAGACAAATAGCATAGTACAAATACAACGTGCCTTTGAGATAGGATTGTTGAACTCCTCAGAAGATGCTTGTATGGATATGTATGAATGACAATGAGTTTATTGAATATCAAGATCTTCTGTAAAATACTGGAAAGGAGGCACATACAACTGACCTTGTCTTTTACTAGTAGACTACAAACATTTTATTTTTGTTAGTTTGTTAGGACACCAGGACTCAGCTAAATGGTTTTATAGTCAAATGGAGAAAATTTAGTATATTAATATCCCAATTGTCCACACTAAATTAATGGCCTGGAGACTGTGAAAGCTTTATGATAGATCTGGGCTGTACAGTGCAATTTAAAGCTCCCTTTTCTTCAGTCTTTGGTGTGGGCATCTTGGCTTTCAAAGTGACTGAAGAGTCCAAAGTACCCAGAACACATAAACCCTTGAGTGAGGAGGATTTATTGTGGTTAGGTAACATATGGCTATACTGAAATGTGTGATCCTGAAGAACATGGGAAGAGAAAAATGATATTAAAGCAAATTTTCTCTGTGAGACATGCAAGTCCACACAGTCCTGCAGTCACTGAAAAAAACTAGGGCAGCACTTCCATGAAAATTCAAATCTCCAGCCCATATTAATCTTGGATTTGTTTTTTTCATATTCTGTTGCCAGGCAATTATTTCACTGTGAGTTTTGTTTTGCTGTGTTTTTTGTTTTGTTTTGTTTTTTGGGTTTTATTAAATATATACCCCTCAAATGAGAGTTGAAACACTTAAAGGTGAGATCCTTTGAAATCAAAGGGGGAGACACGAAAGTTAAATGTTAGGAAAATGGAACTATCATCACACAGGTTTAATATGTCTTGTCTTCCAGAATCTTTTTCCTGTAGCACTGTTAGTGTACAAACAAGATTTCATTCTCTAGAGGAATGCAGCAGGTGGCCACCACCACAGATCACTGTGCTGTCTATGAACCAGCCAGTTCCAGATCCTCTTTCTGAACAAGACAGGTTAACTGCAGATGGTATCAACCCTGCAGCCAAAGTCACAACATTAATTGATAAAATAACTCATTTTCTGCAAGGTAGAATAGTGTGATCCTAAGTTTGGAGCCACTTCCACCAGTCATGATTTCTTCATGCTCATTTTAAGACAGTTTAAATTGGGGGTGATCTGTGCCCCCAGTGCAAAATATAATTATGTCTCATTTTAATTTGGTAACTCTAGGGGAAACTGCAATGAAAATCCTAATCCATTAAATTAAAGGGATGGAACCATCTGTGTTGTCTGAATGGGACACCACAAAAGAGATTATGAATCTGCTCCAAATGTAAATTTCTTTGCTGTGGTGGTTTTTTTAATCAGTTTGAAAATTTGTGTTTACTCCACGATTTTGTGTCTGTTAAGACACTTGTAGATGTATACAGCAGAAGATTTAGAAAATAAATAGATTCTCTGTCTTGAACCTATCTTGGGTAAGTTCTGGATGAGGAATCCCATGTCTGCATGGAGCAGGCGGGTTTTCATATGATTACACTTTTTTTCCTTTTTATAATGAGGAGGTAGAAACAGACCTTTTTCAATCATTTTTTTTGTGAGAATTTGTTCTCCTGTTCTGTTAGTGAAGTATTACAGATATTAGCCACCTTAAAAGGAATCTTTTTTCTTTGGTATGTTTCCTGAGAGATAGCTAACTCTTTTCAGTAACTTGCCCCTTATTTGTCCATAATGAGATCCATGAACCACCTCATCTTCTGATGTTGTTACCTCTTAAAAAATCCAGCCCTTTCTATTGTTTAAGTTTAAGCTTCAAGCTACTTAGATACGTCTGCGCTCATGTACACGTACAGACACAAACCTCTTTATCCATAGAGAAAACTCATTGAATGCATGAGTTTCTAATAGAAAAAAAAGTTCCTGTTTTGCATCATGGTAGGTAAAGTGTAATTATCATGTATATAACCACTTATGATAATCTCATATGCTTTTAAAATGGAGTTTTGATTTTTGCAGTAATTTGCATGGAATACAGTTTGGTTTTTTTGAAAGCCTTTTATTTCAATAGGAATGCAAATCCTGACACTTAACAAATTTAGACGTGTGTGATTGCTATTTTGACATTACAGAAAATATGTAAAAGTAAAAAATGCAAATTTGAAAATTATAGCCCACACTTACATTAAATTAAAAAACTCTTTCAATAAGATTATGGAATCCCATAGTATTTATTTATCATAGATGAGTAAAAACTCATCATGCTTTTATGCAGAGTTAAACACAATATTTACTGTTCAGCTGGCTGAAAATTTTTAAAAGATATAATGAAATTAAATCTTTTTTCTGGGTCTCAAAATGTTTTCCATAGTTTTTGACCAGATAATGATTAACTTGGTGTTTTTTCTAGTAGCATTCTTCTGTACATAAATTGCACATTTTGAATGAGATCCTGGAGTAAAAATTAATTAAATATTTTAAATAATCAGGATTTATCCATTAAAATTAGACATGTTGACTATATATCTTAGCATTGACTATATATCTTAGCATTAGAGGAATATGCTACCCTTTTGAAATAATAGATGGAAGAAATTTCAGTTATGTCCTCAGTTATACTTTTTGTGACCTAGTTTTTTAACATTTATTTAATTACAGAGGTCCTATACAAGCACAATAGGATTTCAAAATTTTCATGTTCTGAATGTTTTTGTTAATCTTGCCTGATGAGTTATTCAGATATGCCTTCTAAGTTTCTCATCAATCCTCTTTTGTCCATTCTGCATCCCTTCTGCTTCACAGGATGAAGATGGTTTAGGTATGCAGACTGGTTATACAGACTGTTACCCTTTCCTTACTTGCTGCTTCTTTGTTTGTGACTTCCTTACTTGGTGCTAAACACTGCTCACTTGATTGTCTTTTCTTTTCATTATGGAAATGATATTTGTACACGCTGCAGCAGAAAATTTGAAATGATGCATAAAATCAATTGGATTTTGAACATTGCACTACATTTATCAAACTAATTTTTTCCCTTCAAAGGTATATAGGATCTTTGGGCATTCATACTGATAAAAAGCAGCCATCTAAGAATTGTATCTCACAGGACATTTTTCAAAACATTTGAATTCATAATCCAGGCTTGCAACAGAAAAAGAGTAAAAACACATAAGACTGGCTCATTGATTCACTTCAAAATATCACACAGTCTTTATGTGGAGATTCTTTGAGAAAGAAACAGAAAGTTATTAAAAATCTTCTTTTCAAAATTAGTTATATTTGAGGCCATGATAGAGCCACTCTGCTCCATTTAAATGCACAGGTAAGCTCAAAAAACCTAGATTACTCTGGTCAGCTTTAAAAAATAGTTCAGTCTGAACTAGGGTCATAAAACTGGAATGATTTGGTCTCAGTTAAATGAGTTTGTCTATGACAATGTACATTTTGGAATATCTAACAGTTTACTGTGCATCCAATACAGTGAAATATACATTATACTGAGGGAACCAGGCCTTTGATGGCACTTGGGGATTTGGCTTCGTGTTTTTATAAAAATATTGTCCATCTATTAATACACAGAGTCAGCACAATAGTGCCTTACATAAAGTGAATTGTCACAGCATATAAAGACATGGAAAAATCCAGTTTGGCAGCCAAGAACTACATGGCTGCTTCAGAAACATATCTCCATGCTAGCCTTGGAAACACAGTATGACTTATCTTGAGACAGGGCATGGAATTTAAAGCTCTGTGTTCATAAAAACATATATGTGTATGAATGAGTTTGTAAAATTTAACTGATAAAAATCCTTGTCATGTAAAAAACTGGGCCCACAAAAATTCTTATCAGTTGTCAGAGGCTGTTCAAAGCCAAAGAAATCAAAGGAAATTCTCATGGGACTGCATCCACAAGTGAAGGACTGTCATTTATATGGATCCTGAAAAGGGTGGAGATCATTTTCCTTCCCAGGCAGAATATAGGGAGGCTGCAGACAAAGAGCTATGTGGTCACCAATGGGAAGTGCTACTATGCTGGCTCTGCTCTCATACCCTTTCCCAGGCCACTGCCGCTGGTGTCTGTTGGAGATGAGCTGATCAGCTGCTGGGGACCTTTGTCTCACCAAGCTCAACTCACATTCTGTAGCAATCCTCAAACAACTCCGCAGGGCAGACAGGAGCACTTGGAGGCTGGAAGAGCTGCTGCAGAGTTCTTAGGCAGGAAGCAGTTGGGTTATATACCCAGCACTGGAGCATAAGCCATAAACATCAGACCATCATTAGTCCATATCTGAAGGGCCATTGGGACTGCAGGCCCAACCACTCTGACTGATTGGCCCTGTTTGTTATGCTCATTGTCATTCACAGCTGTTGTCAGCACAAGATAAATTCTTCTTGCAACAGTGCCCATCGTGACAGATTTTGTGGCAGACTTCAATGCTTTCTTTCCTGGTGCCTTAAAACATTCAGAGTGAGTCTTCATTCATCTTTATGGCAAATGATGAATCCGGCAATTTTATGTCGAAACTTTGCTGCCTTTCTCTTTAAACTTTCAGAAATTGTGCGTGAGTGTTTTAAATGTGTCAAAAGCAGGACAAATTCAGACTGTGAAGTAGTCCTGTCCTTGCACCGTCCCAATATATTAAGATAAGTTTCTGCAGCTGGATCTGGTGAATCTTGGGCTGTGCCATTAACTCAGACCAGAGAAATGAACACAGTGACCTAAAGATTTATGTAGACATCCTCTAACCAGCTCTTTTACCTCTTGTTAGTGATGGTCAACCATCATATTGCCATGCTTTAGAGAAATTCAATGAAACAAAGTATTTTATAGCTGTAGTTTCAATCTTCAGCTTATATCTAAAAAGAGAGTGGCTGGATGACTTGGGGACAGGACAAAATAGCAGTATGCTCCTAAAGGAGAAGCTCTTCTTCAGCAGCCCTAAGGAATGAACAGCAGCCTATTGTCTTTTTTTACTTTCTCAACAGTTACAGCACAATCCATATAATTCAATATTTCCTTCCTGGAAGTCTGTTACAAAACCAGTAAATATGCCCTTGGATTAACTATGTCCCCTTGCTGCCTATGTGTTTAAATCTAACAACACACATTGAAACTTGTGGTTAACAAATGAGTGATGACTGTGGTAGATCCAGGCTGCACTGTGTTAAGTCTCACTGCACTTAAGTCTCAGCCAACAGCTACCAAATACCACAGTATTAATCCCTAAGAGACCATGATTCAATAGAGAAATATTTAATGAAAAAAGAAGGCATTGAGGTACTTGTTTTTTATTTTACTAAATTAGTTATGAGCTCAGGACAAAAGAATAAATTTCCTTTTTAATCTATTTTCACTGTTCAGTATCTGTGTCTGATTATCTGTAACCATAGCAATCACTGAACAATTTGATGGCATTTAAAAAAGAGTAACTTCTATCTGCATGCAATTGTTTATCTGAAAACCACAGCTATCCAGAGAAAAAAAATCAATATTTATGTTTTTAACTTTTATGGATTTTGTTACATATTTTAAAATTGGTAGGTATATTGATATTGTGGTCTCAGACAGTTCTTCACTTATGCCCAAGTAACTGAAGCCCTGTGTGCATTATTTTGTTTATTGTATGTATTGTTAACATTGTTTTCATCTCTCTTTCTCTATTAGGCCAAATTACCATAATATATGTGTACATCTGATATCAACCCAATATGAAGCTTGGATCCAGATTCTGATGTCAACTCTTCCCAAGGATGTAACTTCTAATAAAAACTAAAGGAGTTATACACAAGAAAGGTATCATGACTCTCCTGATATACCCCTAACAAATCCCAGTTAGGGCTTCAGGAAAATGCTTGAGAAATCAGACCCATTTTCTGTTTTTCTTATTTTATATCTTGCTGACAAATTCTGTCCTGGTGTGTCTGCATCTCATTGTCCATTTTTCTTCACTTCAGGGCATTCCATGTGTTGTACATGTTTGAATGAATCCCAGAATGAAATGAAGGAGGAAATACAAAAAGAGTGCAAATCATTTTTTCAGATGACACAAGGCAGGCAGGGAGAGCAAATTCATGGGAGAATGAGAATAAAAGGCAGTTAGTCACCATAGATTGGAGAAATGGCCTGAAATCAATTAAAACTGGATTCATTAATGCTGGAAAAGTGGCTCACATAGGAAATAACAATCAGAGCAAAAAATAAAGCAATATAAAAAAACCCTGAACAGTAACAAAAAAGAGGTTAAAGGCAAAAAGGAAAACTTTATGTTCAAAGTAAGGAGAAAAAAATCTAGGCTAAATCCTGAATAATATGCAATGCTTTCTTCCGATTTCATCCAGATAGTACAATAAAAAATCAAGCAAGGGAGATTTCTGAGTGAAGTTGTGGACTCCCTAACAATGTTTAATACTGTTTAAATTTGAAAGCTGTTCTAGTTTTCACTCAGAATTTATTTTGGTGAGATGCCTGAGTACTTGCATAATGAAAAACTTCAGAGCAAACTAAAAATATGCGTGAGTCCTTTCCATTCTTCTCCCTTTTTGAATACTTTCAATAAACCCTTTTACATTGGAAGCCACATAATTAAATAGGAACTAACTAACCCAAAATGTCTGCCTTTCATCCCAAAAGACATTTTATGAGTAGGGAACACAAAGCCTAATTCTGTACAGTGTCAGCATATTACAAGTAGCATTCTTCTTTCATCAGTCACAGCCACACAGGACTCCCTGTCAGTCTGGCCTTATAGTTCTTTCTCACTGGAATTATATCTATGCATTAATTGCATTGGAGGTCCCAATTAAGCTTTCTTTTACTACAAATACTAACTGGAGTGATATAAATAGAGAGTGCTTTATACACACTAAAAATGGTCATTAGAGAAATGAAATGTGTTGTAGGAGCAGACTTTGCCTCAGGGGAGAGCCAGACAGAAGGGTAATAGGGGATTTAGCTTTCCACTGCCACTTCCCTGTGTACCTGTCTACCATGGGTCACAAAGTTGAATGAGAGCTGTGTAAATGCTGAACCTCACACTTTTCTTTTTTCTCTCATCATTTCACGTTATGATTGATTCCAAGCCTCAATTTATTCTGAGGCTTTGACCACTTTAAACAACAGGAAAGGGGTAAACCCACTCTTCCAGTGCCTCTCATGATCTGTTTGAAAAAACTGAACAAGAAATTCTCATAATAAAATATTAAAGTTCTAAGAAATTCATTAAGGTAGGTGGTTCCCTTAATTATTTATTAGATTGCCTCAAATAAACAGCCAGGTCATTATGGCAGAAGGCCTTTAGCCAAATCTAACTGGAGGAGACTGGAAGGCATAATATAGTGCCATTTTATAGCATTAATTTTTTTTTGCACATTATTGTATAAGTTAGAATAAGTTGCATTCATTTCTTGTGTGAGAGCACACCACCTACTGCTCTAAGGCCAAGACTACCAGTTGTGGCATTTGAACATATTCCAGCAAAAACATCCTTATATGTTCTGTCATAACTTTTTAAGGAGCCCCCAAAGCAAGAGCAGCACCCTTTCACTGTCTGATTGCACTGCGGGTGAGCCTTTCAGAAAAGGTTTTCCTCGAGTGGGTACCAGCCATGGTACTGGAAAAGAGGCCAGACATGTCCAAAGTTCAGGTGCATTGTAGGTTGAAATATTCTTTCTCAAGGCCAGAGGGAAGTGCCCCTGGCTATTCAGGATCTTCTCCTGAAGCTAACCCACATGCCTTTAACATCTTGACTAAGAATATCTGGGAGCATGCAGTTCACACTGCTGCCAGGTGTTGGTGGGTAAACTTAGCCTGAAAGGTGCTATAGAAGACTAAGCTAGCTCCCTTCCTTCCTCTTCTGTCTCTCCTTTGAGATGTGTAAGATGTCCAGGAAAGAATATAATTTCTGAAGGGTAGTGATTCAAACCTGAACTTTCTATGTCTGTGCAAGAATTCTTCAGGGGAGAACCTCAGGAAAGTAGTGGTGTTAAATGAAGCTGAAGAGTCCTTAGCATTTAGGAAATATTGATGGAAACATAACCAAAGATTGTGGATAAATAGTGGTATTATGCTGCTGAAGGTGGAATTCTGCCCAATCATCTTGACAATGCAATGAGGCAAAGGAGGGAAAGTGATTTGTTAGGTTGCATGCCCAGGTCCTACAGATCTGTATAATGAAACTTCTGGCTCTGTGTTTGCATTGTTTGCAAACAGAAGGTCCTACTGGCAGAAAATAAAGCACTTGCTGTGTTTGGTGAGATTCCTCTCTAAACTAATCTTCATTTGGCTTTTTATGCCCTGTTGAAACTGGCCTACCACCTTGTTAGTGGGTATTGTTCCTCCCTTAACAGATGGGAGTGAGTATAGCATGCTACTCAGCAACTCTGTACCTGTTTTAATTATAATAGCTGAATCATTTCTATGCAGGGCGGTTAAGATGAGAATACACCACTATTACTCTAGCAAGACAGGAAAAATCAGCCACAATGGTAGAGGTGGGAAAGAAATGAAATAGTCTTCTTCGAAAGGAATTTACATTCAATGGCAATTAACTGGGTTTACTCTCTTCTCCAGGACAAAACCATCAGCCTTTTCTGCAACCTACCCAAGTTCAGCTGGATGGCTAAGAAAGGTGCATAAATAGGGTGCAGTAATTAGCATAATGGGTCATAAGCTATCGATTGCCACTTCTTCCTAAGCAGAGAAATTTATTTTCATGAGCTATCTTCTTTCTGTAGTAAGGTGCTACTAAGAGTGAATGGTGCTAGTCCTTTATTGTGTTCTCAAGAAGAAGGGGAGGGGGGGGGGGAAGTAATGAAGAAACTACTTTAAAAAATGAAGAGATTTAATGTACTCCTAATACTGAAATGCCTTTGTTTGCATTTTTTCCAGTATAGATTTGCATTACATGTCCTGATTTGAGTTTGTTGTTTGTTGGTTTGATTTTTTTAAATATCCCATACTATGCCTGTATTCCTTATTTCATTACCTTTTCTAGTCTTCCTGGTGATAGCTATATTTTTGCCTTAGAAATGCATGTTTTCCTCATGTTTTAAAGCGTGTGTAGTACTAAAAGAAACTAATTTCAGCCCAGAGGCTGAAAGCATAAATGGGAGGAAGGATAGTAATTTCCTAGGGAATGAGGTAGAAGAGGAAGAAAGACTGAAAAATAAGTGAAATAAAGAGTAAATTATATTTAGGCAAAACTACATGACTTCTTATTTGGCTTGTGGGAGGATTTATGAATGGACCAATCAGAGTTTGAAAATCAAACTTTAAAGCCAACTTCAAAAGTTATACATTTTTCCTCCCTTTGGAAACATGCCCCAGAAAAGAAAATATTTTTCATGTTCTCCTTTACGTTTCCTTAAGGAAAGTTTGATTTGCTTGGGGGGAAAACTGCACCTTTAGAGCTGAATTTTAGATCTCGGCAGACCACCAAGCCAGGCTCTGTATGAAATCTGCCCTGAGAAGGACAAACCTGTGATGCAGAATCCCTCTCCACTCCTCTCCCCTCCCAAAAGCAATAGTAATTCACTAGTGAGCAGTGCCCATAGGCAGCTGGGATATTGCCCTTGCAGCCCATCACCTCACAGCTGGCTGCCCCTGGGTGCCAGAGGTGGAGAACTTTTGTTTGCACGGAACAGCATGAGTGAACTCTCCTGCCAATGCCTGCATGGCAAAGATGCCCCACTGTGCCAGCAACACAGGAGCATGTTCAGTGCTTGGGAGAGGTTCTCCTCCTGCCCTCCTTCTCACTCTCAGTCCCACTCAGAAGCTAAACCTCACTAAGAGAGGCACAGAGAATAGAAAAAGTTCTAAAGGGAAGGCAACAATGAGCAAAGTACAGGTTTAGCAAATTACTCTAATAAAAAGTAAAGCTTCCACTAAATACCAGAAGGAAAGCAAGAGCATCCTTAAGTGTGCTGCTGTTAGAAGACATAAAAGCAATTTAGTGGAACAAATCAAATCCCAGCAACTACTTAGCACCTGTATAGGCTATAACTGAGTCAGCAGCACCTGAAGGATTCCCTTTATTGTTTGAGGAATACAACATCTCTTGTTATGGAACACACAGACAATAGGAATACATTACAGGGAAATACCTAGGACAAGCATGAGAGGAAAGCAAGTATTCAGTTACCTCCAAAAACACTTCAGTCATTTCTAGCCAGGTAACAATTAAAAATACCTCTGAGGAAGTCAATTTAATAAAGTCCTTATCGGAGTAACTAGACTCATCAGCAAGTGATGACATTATGGATGTAATACCTGAATGTGGAGGTATGCTTGTAGACCTGTGCAATTATTGAAAATGGCAAACAACCTTTAGAAGACAGTGTCTTTATCCTCTGCTGGAAGTATGTGTGCAATGCAAACTAAAACACTGAAAGAGCTACAGCAGCCAGGGCTAATGCTTAGGATGCTGCAGTCTTTGTTACATAATTAAAATGAAGCAGCTTCTGTAGGATTTTGTTTAGTTTTTTAACCCGTAAACTGTTTATATTAGAGTTTCATTTATGTAACATATTTAATACTAGGTTACAGAATAAAGGCGAACGTTTCCAGGAAAGTTTCTAAAAATCAGACGGTTTACTTGTGCTATGAAACATTAAGATATTTTTGTTTTGGTGAAAGTATTTGTGGCCCAGGTTTACTTTCTCAGAGCTCTAACACCTCTTGTTTTAACACTTCAAAGTTGTGCAGTTCATCTTCAATGAGAATGAGTACATGTGACATATTTGGAAAGTTCCGTGCTAGAAATGAGAGTGAGAGGCAGGTATAAATTTGTCAACCTCTTAATCTGCATCAGCTTACAGCAATGGACATCATAAAATGTGCCAAGTGTTCTTGAAGGTGATAATACCTTCCAGATACAGTTGTATTATTCATACTTATCACTCCATCTGCTGATCTCTACATCAATTTTTACCTGCAGGCTACAAGGGGATCTTGCACATTGTCATGCTATTAAGATATATTCCATAGGAAATCCTGAGCTAGGTTTTTTAATCATACTGAAGTCTGCTCCTTTTGGCATTAAAAATGTGTAAACTCATGTCAGGATAAATATGAGTTCCAGAAAAGCACAGTTCAATTGTCTGTTTCAGAAAATAAGTATCCTCAGTCTGGAAAAGATGGGCTTTGGGGCATCTACAGGATGAGGTTTGGCTATGCCTTTTTTCCTGAAGATGTTGATTCATTCATATCATGCTAGTTGATGTCAAAAGATTATTTCACTTAATTTTTGCCTAATAGGAACAAACTGATAAATCTAATATTTTCTAGATGAAAATAATCATATTGAGTTTAAAAGTTTTTTTTTTTTTTAAGGCAACATGAAAATAAAAACCCAATCTACAAAGACTTTTGCCTCTAACTGATTTTCTGAGACTTGGATTTATCTTGATGTTGGAGGGAGACAGCTTTCTAACTCCGTCTTGTTCTTTTCTGTCTTCCTTCTCCCTCCAGTGGGAAACCAATATTTCATTCAACTTTGATTACCTTATTCTGTTCTTAATAAGGTGTGACATGATGAAGAGTTTATCAAATGTTGGATTCTTAAACTGCAATGCAAGAACAGTAGGTGAAGATCATATAGATCTATGCAGCTGTCTGTAAGTTTCTCTCTAACTCCCTATCTCAGTTTGGAACTTGGTGCCTGAGAATAGTATTTCATGGTGAGCTTCACATTAAGAAATTAAAACAGAAATTCCATGTTATTCTGAAAGGAGGAGATCTTTGGGGTGAAAACCCAAAGGCAGACAGGCATTAATTTATGCTTTTTTATTTGCCTCCCTTATGCTAACTCATTTTTGTTATTCAGTATGCTTCAGTACCTTTTTCTGAAGGTATGAGAAATAGGAAGGTATTAATCTCTCTGCTACACAACTGCCAACTTAACTACCAGCTATGCTTCCCCATGGGTTTTTCTCCTTTCTAGTCTTGCTTTCAGCACTTCAGGTACAGTTTTCCTAGCTTTGTCCCAATTTCCAAAGCCATATTCCTGTATTCTTCCCACAGCTCACCCCTGTTAGAGACCTGTTAGAGACACCAGCCCCTGCCAGCATGGTTCTCTGTGTCTACCACCTGCCAGCCAGGGCAGAAATAACACAGTGGGGCTGGCCACATACAACCAGGGGGCTCCATCTGTCACCAGGTCCTGAGGTGTCCCCATATTCCCCTCACGTTGGATGCTAGAAGCGTGACCTGCCCAAGGCTTTGGCACCTCTCCCAGGTCTTGCCAAAATTGATGGAGCCTACTGGGGGCAAGCAATGGAAAGAGAGTGAAGGTATCCCAGCAATAAAAGTGCCTGTGATTTGTTTTGATTGGCTAAACATGCATGTTACTCCTCTTTACATGCATTGAAGAATGTTTAAAATTTGGCATTTTCTGTGAGAGCAGAAGAGCCTGGGCCACATGCAGGACTTTGTTATTTCTTTAGACTTTCCATGTTTTCTGGCCATGCTCACACACTAGCTCACTGGCAGTGGCTGCACTGGGAGGTCATGCCAGTGCTCACCCTCCCCATAGCTGTTTCCCATTATTTCACTACTTCTGGGGAAAAAAATGTTCTCAGAGGTTTTGTGCATCTCCAGGGTTTCCTGTCTTCCTCCTGTACCCCATCACATGGGAAGGGCCCATGACTGAGGTGCATCCCTGCCTTGCAGTGTTCCTTGGTCCAGGTCAGAGATACACAAGCTTGCCCCCATGCAGCTGTCAGAAAGATCTGAATCTACAAGCCTTTGTCTGCAAGGCTTGGGAGCTGCAGGCATCCCATCACTTTTGATCAGTCAGCCAGTCGTTTATTCATTCCTGCCTTACAGAGGGTTATGTCTAGGTGGTACTTTTCAGGTGGATGTGAGCTGTGTTTGCTCACTCACCAAGTTGACTTGCAGCATGCAGATAGAGATGATGGCATTCCCACTCTGGTCAAAGAGCTGGGCCCTGGCCATCATGGACATGTTTGGCTCCTCTCTGGGACTCTGTGTGTCACTCTCTGAATCTTGTTTCGGATCCTCTGCTCAACTTGGGGCATGGTCAGAGGCCACCATGTCGGCCCTCTCTTTGCCCTCCTGATCAACCACATTTCAGCCCAATGGAGAGGCAGTCATCTTTAGATTCAAACTGCCACAAGGTTTGACCCAATTCTTCATATTAACATGACCTTGTGGACATTCATTAACTTCTAGAGGCATCACTATGTTCTTTTAAAACTAGCAAATCTGCAAATGCTGTATGCTGAATAATGACTTATTTTATGCTACGCTACTAGGAAGTTTAAACTTGTCTGAAATGATTTAAACCTTTGATACATTGTGTTATCTAGAAAGAGAAAGAAACTGGTAGTCATTCATCATTTAGCCTAATCCCCTTACGTATGTTTTTTCCATTTAACAATTGGATGGCACAGTAGAAAAAGAAAGTTACTAAAATGTTCACTCCTTTTAAATCACTCCTGTTCCAAGTCATAAAACTCCTGCAAACTGTAATAAATTTTAGCTTCTCATAGTAAGTGCCACTGAACAGAACATAGAGTTAAAAATGCAAAATAAGCAACTATTCAGCTAGCTAATAGTACAGAAATTTTGCCTTTAAGAGTGACAATATAAGAAGCACTCATTTGCACTGATCCGTGCTAAAATGTTTCTTTATTTTCTTTATTTTTACCCTCACTAACCTTCAACAATCTTTTGATACCATAAAAGCCTGAAATGTATTTTCATTCTTTAATACCACATAACAAGTGCATTCTAAAGGCTAGAAATCATGATTTTATAGATGGGAATTCACCCTCTACCTGACTTCATAATCTGTCTGATTTCACAATGCTGGCATAACCCCATCAGAAAATACCTCCACCTGAGATTTGTAGTATTCTTCAGCTATGCCTTTTGCATGAGGTGTCAGAACAGGTTGCTTCTTTGTGAAGAGCTTCTTACCAACCCATGAGAAAAAGTCTATCTGGATTTCTTTGAAAGAGCAAGACTTTCAATGACATCTGAGATGCTGAATTACTTGGTGATCAGACTACTTAGTTTCTGACCTGCTTAGTGCTATTGAAGGAGAAGCAGGAAATTTGAAGGCCAAGTTCAGAAATTATGAATACTGGAAGCCTTACAGGGGATGGGAAAAGTATTATATACACTCTGCAGGAAGAGGAAGTCTAACATGGTTATTCCTTTTGGTGGGCAAGCCTGAGCAAGGCAGAGGAGCACAAAGGAGGTTGTCTCCAAAACTCAGACACAATCAGAACCATAGCCAGGATGTGATGACTAAGACTCAGATGGAAAGCAATACCAGGAAGATGATGGTGTATTTTATAGAAAGGGAAGTCAAGCTGCCTTTAGCCCATCATCAACATAATGAAATCTTTGGGAATGAGAAATGCTGTTTCCTTCAACACTATTTCGATGAACAAAAAATTACTCTGGAAGTAAAGAAAGCCTATGTGTTGTCAAAAAAATATGTATCTTAACCCTATATCTCCTTATTCAAGTGGCCTGTGGTTGCTTAAGAACTTTAATGAGGAAATGTCATCTTAAATTTGGTTATATTTTCCCTCTTGCTATTTTTCCTTTCTTATAAAACTGCAAAAGCATCTGGGACTCAGAGGTGCCCTGTCAGAGGAAGAAGCTGCAAAGCCATCAATAAGATGTAGAGCCAAGTAGATGGTGAGGCCAACTACCTTAACTCCTTTGTCATTGAGAAGGATATTTGAGGACTACATGTGTAGTTGGGATTTGGTTCATAACAGATATTTACTCTCAGAGGACCTAGTCTGGTATGCCATGCAATCTGAAACTAAGGCAGTAATCTCTACAGAGGATGGATATATTCAGAACCTTTTCTCTTTATGTGCATTGTTTTGTTGAGTTAGAGCTGCAGGCCTCAGCTGTGTTTAAACAGAGGTCAGATATATCACACAGGGTGCTTTGGAGTCCTGCTGCCCAGTTTCTCTGAGCAGGGATGTAGAAGCTCTGTCCCACCTGCCTTTCTAGGCTTCCTCTTCCCCAACCCCTCACCTTTGGAACCAGGACAGGGAAAATAGAGTGTGATGCTGCTAAACAGGGGATTTCAGATCATTCCTGAAATCACAGTTCAAATACAGTATTTAAAATATGTACATCCCTTGAGTCATCTCATTGTCCTCAATTTAGGAGTACAAAAATCAGGATGCATTAAAATGTAATTTTTTAAAATTTTCTCTCCACAAAAATTCCAGAGGCACATGCGACTATAGGAAGCATGAGACTTTCCTCTAATTAGCAGAGTAATTAGGGATATGGGACTTATGAAAGTCATATAAAACAGAAACATAGAAGAATATTAATGAATGCTAAATTAATTGAGACATTTTTGAAGGATACAAATGAGTCTTCTTGATATAACTAGCAGAGATCAAGCTCTCAATTTAAAACATATAGAAATGGTCAAAACACGTGGCCTTGGAGAAGATGCGACCACTCTGCCTTTTCAGGTGACCCAATTTCCACAGTCCTTGGCCACAAAAGCCAAAGGTTGCTAAAACAACCTTCTACAGAATGAGGCAAAGAGAACTCTTGCTAGTCTAAAATTAAAGAGGATAGGAAATATATTAATAAAACAGATATAAACTTTTTGAGCCCAGTTCTGCAGGCTAAGTGTCCAATTCTGTTTGCTCTTTATTCTGTCCCATTTTTATTCTGTATTTAATGGAAGTGCATTGTATTAACATATATAATGCAATATGTAATTCTTCATGGAAAAAAAAACCCAAACAAGTAGGAACCAATCTGAAATACTTCACTTACTATTTGGGGATGCTTTATTTTCATTCCTTAAAAGTGTTTTGAATTTTTTCCTCTTGGGCAGAACACTGTTTTGACTACATAACTGCTAAGTGTTTATCAGTAATAAAATAAATGTCATATGTGATTGTATGCATTTATCTTAGAGTAAGGGATAAAATTCTGCATTTATGAGAAACAAGTTCCTGTTTTATGCCTGTCATCTGAGTTTATTCTGAATTTCCAGCCTGCAACTCAACAGGTACTGTTAGTACTATTCAACATGTGGTACTGAGGGCAGATTCAAGCATGCCCTCCTGTCCAACCTGCTCCAGCTGCTGTTCACAACAACAAAAGAGCTTCCCCTCCCAGACACATTGCCCTGTTGTTCCTTGCCCCTCAAGCTTATTTAAAGTGTTCTTCAATACTTGCTCATCAAATCCCACTGACTCCAACTGGTGCTTTCTGTGTGTACAAAGAATTTGAGGTCATGACTCAGAGCTGCAGCATCCTGAAACACTATTAGCAGAATAATTGCTGAGGAAACACATACCATTAGACTTTTTATAGAATGACAACAAATTATGAAAGTTGGCCCAAATCATTCATTTTTTAATGGCTTATTGAGGACAAGACTTTTGTAGCTTAGTGATTACAGTTATATAAATAATTAGAGTTGTAAAGGTTCCATTGTAAAGGTTCCCTCTCATCCTTTCAAAGCACTGTGTCATTTCAACTGTTCCCCTTTTCTGTATATTTCTTCACTTTGAAAGAAAAGGTGACTTCATTTAAAGTCAGCATTTTCCAGCTTCTTAGCACTGAAATGTGGAAAGGCAAAATTCAGAATGCCTTTGTACTGCTTGATGTAGTTCAGAAGTTGAGAGTGCATCAGAGGGTACTGTCAGAAATCCAAGGAACATTGCAAAAATACAAACAGACATTGTTTGCAATATTTCCACTGACCTTCTGATGTGTGTAGTAATGTGAAAATCTTACACAGTTGTGGGTTTACTCCCTGGAGAATATTTGTTCAATAGTGCCTATCAGGTAGGAACTATATAAGAATGCTTGGAAAAAATATGATTTTTTTTTTTTTTCAGAAGACATAGGATTAATTAGACTTCTTTAAATGACAGTAGAATCAGTTGGACTCAATGATCATAAAGGTCTTTTTCAAGATAAATGATTTAGTGGCTCTTTGTGAATTTGTGAATTTTTTCATGGCCTGGATAATATAGAAAAAATCCCACCTAAACAAAACCTACCTGAGACAGAAATTCTGCTTTTTTCACATAACATACATCAGGGAGAAATTCTGAGCACAAGGTATCACTGTTAGGTACTTCATAAGTAATCTTTGGAATCTCATGTGTTTGTGTGCAATGTACTCACTATGGTAAGTTTTATTCCTAAGGATGTATTAAAGACAAAGAAGGTAAGGGGAATATTCTATATGGTGAATCCTTGCTAGAAGAATTTCCCATAGCATACAAATATCTCTATCTGACGTAGCCATGTTACAGGACCTTGAGAAAGCAGTGTAATGCTTGGTGTCTCCAGCTCCAACCCTGGAAACACCAAGGAGATGCTGAATAGCAATTCCTCTACTTGGGTGTAACAGCTAGCTCACCCCTGTGCAGCCCCATGGGAACTTGGAAGAGGTAATAATGACTTTTCCAACACATTTGTGTTTCTGCAGGATGATGGAAACACTGCCAGGCAGATTGGTTCTTGTGTGCCCGTCAGGTGGAGTGGGGAGAGGGCACCCAGCTGGGCACTGGCAGAGACAGTGAGCTGTGTTCATCCATATGGGATGGAGCACTCCCATATTCACCTTGCCCACCGTAACATCACAGGGTATCAGTCACGTGGGGAATGTAGCCCAGAATCATTGTTCTGGTTCAGAGGTTTAAACTCTGGCTCTTTCTGTGGGCTTTCCCTGCAAGAAATTTAGGAGATAATCTCAGTCCAAATACTTGTATTAAAACGTAAATGAGCTAAATGTGTGTGCATGTGTGTGTGTGAGTGTGTGCACCTGCATGCAGATGTGTAGAATCAAGATTATTCACAGCTTATTAAAGGTAATAGTTTCTTGCTTTTTAAACTGTAAGCTTCGTCAAATCATGGGTGTGGTTTCTGTAAGAACTAGATGACCAATCACATTAATAATAGTCTTTGGGGCACCTTTAGAGCACAGCATAGCTGAAGATGTATTTGTGCAGAATATTCCAGCCACGTCTGCAAATCAAAAACACATTTGCAAAATCTGAAGTGAGAGTAATTCACTATTTGAAAAATGAGCTAAATCTCTAAGATTATTTATTCGAAACTTGAAATTAAGTCTGCTGTAGATGGTATTCATTTAACATGGATGAAATTATTGATTTAAATATCAAAGAAAAAATAATCAAGTCAGATAAACTGCTTTGTTGCTCTGGAGGAGAGGAAGGTGATTTTCTTTTTAAAGATGTGCTGTAGTCTTCACTAGGTGCTCTCCCTTTTGTTTGTGGATAATTACTTTACAGGTGGGACAACAGATGATAAGCTGTGGAACAAAACATATATCTAGGGAGCAAAAATATATATCTAGGGAGCAAAACATATATCTAGGGAACAAAATGCATATCTAGGGAGCTAGGAAGCAGCCTGATTCTGGCATGGAGAGATTTGGGGATCCCAGGCTGACGCCCACAGAGAGGGCACATACCTAGAAATGTCTCTGCAGCCTCTCCCCTTATCCATCATCAATGTCTGTAAGGAACACCCATGATTAAAATCTATCACCTAGGAAGGCATTGTGGGTCACCAGTGATGAGTGCATGGCAGCCTTCTATCCAGCACATCTATTATTTCAGTCATATTTTTATGATCCCACTGAATTTCAAAGGGACTTTTCTTTTTTTGGGTGTTTGCTCTGCTGAAATTGAGACACCATGAGGAAAGGGTAGCACATGAAAACTATGGTCTTAAAATCAGACAGCAAGAATTGCTTCCAACCAGTTGTGGAAATTCTCAACCCTGTTAGTCTGTTTTTCTTCCAGGAACAGGTACTTACTGACCCCAAAGGCTGTGCCAGAAATCACAAGTCCATATTCCCATGTAATTGCCAAATGTTTCCTATTGTGAACTACTTTTTCATTTCAGTGCAAATTATATGACTAAATCCTGAACTGATGCATTTCTATTGCAATGTTTTCATATCTTTTAAATGTTGCCAGGTTGGTAAAATCTGTGGTTGGTGGGACAAGCAAATGCCTTGAAAAGACTAAACATGTTTTTGGAGAAACAATATGGTAAGTCAGACTTCTCTGCAGTGTGTTTCATAGTACAATTGCTCACTTCATGTTTCTGTAGGAGTTCCAGGCATTTAAAACCAAATTTAATTTTAGCTTGGCACCAATGAACTCCAGTGCCAGACATCATACAAGTAGTAATCATGAAAACAAGTGAAGCTCTATGGTTAAATCAAGATTAAATAATAAATTTAAGAGACATAATTTTGTACAGACTGCTATTTATATGCATTTCCTTGGGTAGGTGCCTGAGATATATTAATGGGCAATTGTTAGAATCAGGGAGTCTGGAAACTTTTCTGATCTTCAAAATAAAAACAACAACAAAATTGATAAAAAAACAAAACAAAACAAACAAACAAACAAAGGTAATTCATACACTGAGAAAGGGAAAGAAATAAGCAGTACATAGTTTGTGAAGTTCCAGTGCAAACAGGTCAGCTTTTCTTTCTCTCCCAGAACTCCCTTCTCCCTTTCACTTCTGAGTGACTTGAAAGGCCTGTTTACGACCACTGCATTGATTTCCTTTCCTCTGACTCATTGCAATCTGGCTCCAGCTCTCCCCATTCAAACTAATTCACCAAGGTCTCAAATGACCTCTTTCTGGCTAACACCGGGAATCTCAGTGTCCTCTTTGACCTTCCTGTCTAATCTGATACCCTTGATCACTTTTTTCCTGGGCTGGCTTTTGTGGCAGTACCCCCTTGTGGCTTTCCATCAGCCTTCTTTATTGCTCTTTCAGCAGCTTTTACAGCAGTTCCTTCTCCCTTCTTCATGGGACTCTCTCAAAGCCACTACAGACTCTCTTTTCTCATTGTATACCTTTTTCTCTTGTTTTCTGCTGTAATTCCCAGGCTGAACATTTTAACCTCTCTGTCCTGTCTGTTTCTGTTCCGTTCTATCAGTTGAATTGACAGTTTAGTGTATTCAGGATGATTCTCTGTCAGTTGAAGCAAAACAAGATCACAGGTAAGTCTTTAATTTGGACCTGACACTCTTCCTTCCCTGCTCATTGCTGTTGACAACTTCACCATTCCCCTTCATCTCTCAAACTCAGGATTGGTTTTGTCATCCTCATGCACATTCCCATGCGTTTAGATAATCATGGCAGACTTGTTGCAAGACCTGTGGGAATTAGCGAAATCTTTCCTGTACAGCCACAAATGTTTAGGTAAAGCTCTAAATAGCATATTTTCCCCTTCCGTCTTTTAAAAGCCCTATCCTGCATTTTACTCCAAGATCTATCCTTGGCCACTGATGCAGCAATATTTTCTTCTCTGGATGATGCTCTTCAAGTATCTAATACTTCTCAAAAGCATGTCTCTGATAGTCCCTTATCATTCCTCTTCAGGGTTGCTCAGGGTTTTTCCCTGCCAGCTGATAGTCCAGTTGATCAATGACCATAGTGACATGGACTTGATAGCTCAAATCAGTTAAGGTAAATTTCTGGTTCTTGTCATCCTTTGTAACATGAGATTCTGTTTTTCTGTGCCCTTTGCCCTGTAAGAAGTATTGGGCTGGATGTCACATCAGTATCTCTCACAGGTTGGCCCTGCATTAAAGTGCCAATTGTTGCATTCTCTTCTACAAATAAACTGCCCAAACCCCCGCTGCTCTCATCAGATGAAGAATTATTATGGAGGAAGAAAGTCTCCAAAAGAATGTTCTGCTGAGGAATTCACTATGAGCCTTTTGGGCCAGACAAATTTATATAGCTGATAATCATACAAAATAAGGATGTCTCTGAGCTCTGCTGGTCAGGTTTTAGCCTAGATGCAGACCTCAGCAACTACACTAATTTTACTATAAAGTACCCACAAAGATGTTCAAGACAAATGCTTATCAGACAGCTTTGGCTTGTACTTGCAGCAGTGGAAGGCAAAGTGAAGAGTCCTCCTTCAAACAACTGGATGCATATAAATCACTGGATATTTAAAAGAGCAATCCTTAGGATCAATATCATAAGTGCCTTTTTGTAAGAGAATTCAGTTCATCGTGACTTTCCCTCTTGTCGACATGCACACACTGTTTTTGCTTGTGGCTACCCACACTTTATGAATTTTTGTTTCCAAAAGGTGCCCACTGAATTCCCATGGAGAAATTAATCAGCTACATTATGATCTCATTTCCCTTGGCATGCCACAGCACCAAACACATCATGTTTTCATTGCAGCAACCTAATTCCCCAAAGTACAGCAGCTGAGAGATGCTGCCAGGAAAAATGTGACAACTACAACATAATTTACCAAAACCCAGCAGTGACACATGGGTATTGAAATATGCCACCTAGGTTAACTGACCATACAGCCCTGTTCTAAGGGAAACTCCTTTTTATATGAATGACAGGAGTTTGGGTTTGTTTGTTTGGTCATTTATTTCTTTGTGGTTGTAATTTGCTCCAAGTTTTGTTAGTTTAACCTCTTCCAGAAATCTGTATAGATACACTAGAGACAGAAGAAAAAGAAATGGATGAATGAAATTGCTCACAGATCCGGAGATGCATTTTCATAGATTTTCCCAAGATGGAGACATATTTGTATTAAAGACTTCCAAGATATACACTGAAAGACCTAATATATCTCAGGAGTACTTTGTTCAAACCAGAAATGATTCATTGTTTTGTGCTTGCAGTAAGAAAATTGAGCAATTAACAAGCAGAATAGAAAAAAATTAATTCAAAAGAGGAAAACCGAAAACAAATAACAATCTCATTATAAATACACAAAACACTAAAAAAATGACACATTAAACTTTTAAACAATGATATTTCATATATTGAAGGTTGGACTTTGCCTTGGTATTATGTGTTAGTACAGTCCCAGTCTCTTAAAAATGAAATCTAGTATAAGAAATAAAAACTAAAAAAAAAGATGAATCTGCAGATACATGCAGATAATGACATAACAATAGGGAAAAAACAAGAAATAGTCTTTCATCTTCTTTTGTCATAATTCTCAATTTTACTTCTTGCCTTCTACTTTTCTAGCATATATAGACAGAAAATTAGATAGAAATTCTTATGAAATTTGGAATGGTATTGCATTGACATAATCCTCTCAAACACTTGCGGGAGATAAGAACATTGTGGGAGCATTTTCAGGGCTGCAATACATAAGAGCAGTAGCTGGAATCCCTGGGACATTGCTTCCCTCTGTGGTCAGCCTGCAAGCTGAGACTTGTGATGGGCATTTTCCTGTGCTCCAGGTTAGTAGCTGCAATCAGTTCAGAGGAGGAAAAACTAGGCAAGAATAAGAAAAGAGACAGCTGGAAACAGCAATGGCAATTAGCTGGTATCCCATCTGCTGCCTTTTTGCACAGTGGAAAAAAGCAGAATGGCTTCCCAGGTAATGATTTCCCAGAAAAAATAACAGTAGGTTACTGTTGCTTCAAAAGGCGATAACAGTGGCCAAAAAACGGAAAAAAAAAAAAAAAAAAGTATTAGAGTTGCTCTCCTTTATGGTAAAGTGTATTGAACACATTTCTCTTTGAATCAGTAAACCAGTCTCTACCTCATGTATTCTCTACGTGGACTTCTCTAGGTTTTGCTTACACAACCACTACAGCTCTTTCATGACAAATGAACAAAAATTGTTCATGACAGCATCATAACTTTCAAGACTTATTACTCTTAACAAATTTAGAAAAGGCAGAAAATCACCACACTGAAAAATTTTCTCTGGCAAAGGATATTAATATCCAGCTGATCCACAGCATGGCCTCACCTCTGCTGAACTAGCTGCATTCGAATATCTTCTTGCATGGAAAGCTCCCACATTTGTTTTCAGAGCCCTGAAGCATTCAGGGCATTCAGAGGTACTTCCAGTGCAAAGGATGGGCTGATTCTGAATGAGCTTGACCCCTTCAGCACTGGTAGCCTGTGGGAGTTACCAACCAGCAAAGGAGATGGGTATGAACAGAACCTCTCCTTAGCCTGGCATCACTCTGGAAAGTGGCAATGCTACACAGCAGCAGCTCCTGGGTAAGAATAGGCAAAGATGAAGATTCAGAACTCATGATTTCAAATTCGAACTTTCCCTTCTTATGTGTTCTAGGTCTCTCTGTCCTCCTCCTGCATATTTTATTAGCCCTTCTGGCTGCCACAAGCTTCTAGCAAGAATGAGGAGACAAGTAAATGAGATTCCACAGAGAAAATGGTAAGTGGGAAGACTCATGGAGTTGCTCATATTAGGAGATCATGGGGTTAACAGGAAGGAAATGATTGGAAAAAGAAGAAACTGGTGAAGGAGAGGAAAAAACTGTCTGAGGGATGACGTTTTAGAATTCTGCCTTTCTCCTGGATCTTCATCCTCCACACAGGAAGAGAGTAAAGTATTAAGTTTATATGAGATGTAAAACACAGAGTTATTGTAAATGCAGAAATAAATTAGAAAAATGAGAAAATAGTTTTTCTCTACTGAACTTGCAACCTTGAGCTTCTCTATAAGTTGCAGCTCAATAATAGTTACTGTGGAACAGCCTTGCATAATAAAATCCAGCAGGAGGAATAGCATCATGATGAATTCACCATTACTATTCATAGAGCTGTCATGGACAGTCTGCTTACTCTACACAATTCACCAAAGAAATACTGGTTTTCCACAGATAGAACAGTGTATTTTAAAAGAGCAAAATGCCATTCAGTGCCCTACCCTTTCAACCACGCTCTACATACACACATAGCAGGGAGCTCTCAAATTACATTATTTTGAAAGGTAGTCAAGAGAGTGAAAGAGACCAATAGCCTAATTTTTCTCAAGACTGTATTTTCTACATTAGAAAAAAAATCACTAGATGTGTTTGTGTCCACTGAACATGTGATCATTACTCTGGAATCATTTTTTGCTACTCAGACTTGTTTGGAGGGGACATGTGGTTCCTGGCAAACCATTTTTCATTGTAAAAACATAGATTCACTGAAGCCATTTGTAAGAATGACCACGTTAGACAGATAAGGCCTTTCCAGTTCCCTAGGAAAATGGGACCATGGCAGAGTTGTACGACAGGGGTCTGCCCCAGTGGATGCACTCATTCCTTGGAGGGAGAATGTCAGAGTCCTGGTGAAACCAAGGTGCCTTGGGAGACTAACACCCACAACATCTCCCTGCCCCAGCTGTTGGGCTGCTCAGTTGAAAATATTCCTGTTTAATTCCTCCACAGCTGAGGAAACAGCTGAGTGTGATAACATACCCACTCTAATTCCCCTTCTGCTGCAAAAGGGATTACACTAACTCAGGAGTCAGCATGTCTTTGCACCACTGAATTGAGGACCATCTTCCTGTTGTGAATGACTCAGTCGGTCAGAAACCTGGCATGGTTGAAGTGACTGATTACACCACTATCTTCACTGGCATCTGGATTGGCTCAGTGCAAACTCAGTGGGGAATTCATACAAAAGAATTAAGGAAACATCAAGGAAATAAGGATTGAAAACTTTTTATATTGAGGAGTTAGGTTCAGTATCAGTAGTACATGGAGTCAGAAACATGAACCACTGTTCTTACATAAAAAAACAAAAAGGTTTTGTCCACAGGTTGTTTTCTATATGTTAATTTTGGAAAGCCTGAATATAACCATCTGTGTATCTTAAATCAAGCAGCAGCCCAGCCATATAAAAACAAAGGCCAGAAATTCAGGTCATGCTGATGAATTTCTAGTTACACATAAGTATTTCCATCTACTATGGAATTAATTTGAAAACTTTACAATTGTGAAGCAATTTGTGTGAATAAAATCAACTTTTCTGGAGACCCCTTCAAGAAAAACATGTATTACTACCCTCTCATGGTTTTTGCCTCAGTGTATCAAGTTAGGCAGAAACTGGAGTCTGGATTTAGCAGCACAACTGCTCTTGGAAGAGAAATGAGCACTTGGAGAAACATCTTTCTGCAGGGAAACTGTTTATTCCCAGGTGGGGTACATGCATCAAGTTCCTGCTCAGCCACAGAGCTGAAGAATTAACCCCCCTTGTTTCCTGTGGAGAACAGCTGTTCTGAGTATTTCCTTGAGTCAGACTTTGTCTCTCCTATTTTCCATACAAATTCTCTTCTTTCTCTTCTGTACAGCAAGGTCATGTCAGTTGAACGTTTGGGAATTCACCTCTCCATTGTACAAGCATTTTTTTAAATACATATTGTACTTTTTTGTATGTGTTTGCAAGTTAATTATTTTGACAGCGAATGCTTGTTGTTCATAATGCCAGTTCCTGTACACTGCTTACCTAAACTCAAATATATTTATTATTCTACCTGTCCCACTCCCCCCAGTTTTAGTATCATTGCAAGATGATTCTGTAACTGAAACTGCGGGAAAAACAAAATCCCAACAACATTTTTAATGTTAGAGAGTCAAGGCATTATGATATTATCTGTCCAGGATGTTGTCCTGTCCAGGAGGTACCACAGAAATCACCTCATCCACACATAGCCTGGGTGTGCAGAGAGAATCATTCCATGACACATACTTTTTACTAGATTTTTCAGATCTTTTATACAGTAAAAACTCATAGAAACTAATTGGGTCAATGTTCATTGGATATTTGGTCTCCAATTGGATCTGGATTTCTTCATTTTTGATGTTAACAAGATCTTCATTTCTCTATATTCTTTTCAGTCTTTTCTGGAGCAGATGTCTCCAACTCTTCCAGAGGCAGAGTCTGGGGTAGATGTTCCATTAATGGCCACTGATGGCTCCTTATCTTTTGGGGTATTCCAAGTCTGTTGAAATGCTAAGCCCATCAGACCTCACCTAGTGGAACAATGTTCTGGAAGGAAACATAAAATTCTTTTTCCCAGGACAAAGGAAAACAAAACCCCTTGACTAAAATTATAGAAATATTTTTAAACTGGTATATTTTCCAACAATTCCAGGGAACATAACTATTTCTGTGCCCTCAAGACAAGGGTCTTGGTGCAGTAATTAATTTGCAGATACAGCATGAAACTGTTTTCAAATCAAAATGAGAAATGTTGTGCAGAAAAATGTATTGTTATAGCTATTTTATAGATGAGCACAGCCACAGAGGGTATAGCTAGAAAGATTTTTGCAGGTTCATACCCATTTAGACTGAAATATAAATTATCTAGAGCCAGTTGTGATGGTATTGTCTGTAGGAATCAAGATGGACTAAAAGCTACCACACAGCTTTTGTGTTTTTCAGCTTGGAAAATCAGATGGTTCACTCCAAACTTGTCAGAATGGAAATCATTTGAACATGACAGGGGATCCTGGAGTCATCTGTGGAGCTGCAACCATGACAATATGACTGTAACTGGAGACCAATTAACTTGCAGAGATCTTGAACTGCAAAACTCAAGGATGATTTGAGTCTGTATTCAAAACACATTTGCATGGACTTGGTAATGAATGGATCAGCTTCACTCTGCCTTAATATCCATATAAAATGTACTGGGTTATTCTCTCATTTTTTGATAAATTCAAAAATTGTGCAGAATATGCTAAAATATTGAAACCTTTCCCTCTGAGAATTCATAAGGCATACTTCCCGAATCATATCAATGATACTTCACAGTAAATATTTGTATTACTGCACACACAAAGAATATATACTCATAACTGAAAGCCAGAGCAGAACCCAAATATGAGTCAAGAAAAGCAAACAATAGTAACTGAAAGGCTGGAGAGAATGATAGACACTGATGTTTATGAGTGTTTTCAACCAATGATGACTGGATCTGACAATGCAACTGTCCTGTAAACAGTGGAGCTAATTACAGTATCTTTCCCAAGGTCTTTCCCAAAGGACTAGATGTCCTTGGAATATACAAAAACAAAACAAAACAAAACAAAACAAAACAAAACAAACCACAAAAACAAAACAAAACAAAACCAAAACAAAACAAACAAAAAATAAATACATGGGTGAGCACAAGAAGGTGACTGGCAGCACAAGGAGCTGTATATGCTGTACAGCGGGTGTCAACAAAACAGTACTTCAGATTTCAGCTGCAATTGTGACAAAAGCTGTGGTAAAAATATTACTGCATTGTGCCTGTGTTCCTTAGCAGGGTCTGGGGAGGAGGTGGTGAATGGTGCAACCTGTTTCCCCACCACCCAGCACAGAGCAGGCAGAAAGGAAGGAGAGAAGCTTAGCTGTCTGCCTCTAACATCAGCCACAGACAGCAAGAGAAAATAGAAAGGATCCTCCTGCCACACCAGGCATGAAAAAGAGAGAGTAGATCTGGTTCTTGTGTTTTAAACATTTTGTGGCTAAAGCTATGAAGTGCTTCTCAACAGCTGTCCTTTCATTATGCAGCTCCTCCACAGGCTGATTTTTAAAGGTGTTTAAATACATAGTTAAGCACCTAGATACCCAGACTTCTTCCACGTCTTCCATTCTTCAACTATAAAGCAAAGATATTGATAATACTGTGTTTTTTACCATTTCTGCCTTTATTATTTGTACAATTCCAACACTTTGAGAAGATCCTGCCTATTGTAAGGTGCTTAGAGAAAAATTAATATGTGTTTGTTCCCAGCCTTGTTTAGGAACTACAGGCATTGTTGTGACAGAAACAGTAACAAACTTAAGGGGAAGTAAAACAGGATATTTACAAGAGAAGATTTTAATAAGAAGTAAGAACGTTTGGTGGTCTGACTGTAAAAAGCCTGACTTATAATTATGTAAAAGAAATTTCAACCTGGAATATTAAAAAAGACAGAAAGTGAGTGGACACTGTTGCCAATACAAAATTGTTTTTCTGATAAAAGGATGGAGAAAAATCTTAGCAAACATAAAACAAAGAAAAATAGAAGGAGATATAACAAATGGTTAGTGTCCTACAAGGATTTTAAAGACAATACTTCAAAGAATTAATACACAAGAAGAAACTTGTGCAGAAATGCATATTCAGCAGATTTTCTTTTTTCTTTTATTCACTGTTTGGTCAGTTGAAGGCCTGGAGGCAATAAATTCCTCTTGCACAGAATTTAGCAGTGATAAATAGTTTGGAAATCACTGAACTCCTAGTTGTGCTTGAGGCATTTGCATTTCAATGTTTCAAGTTTCCAGCACAGTCCATTTGCTTTGTGCTGGAAAGCAGGTGAGGACATCATGAGGACATTTTCTATGAAAGTAGGTGAAAGCTGTTTCCTTGAGAATTATGCAGCCATCAGTACTTTTTACTAATCCTTATTGCATTTTCCTCATTATCATATTTTTCAATTTATAACATCGTCTAGAAGAATATGATGTAAGACAACCTGCTAATAACTTTGCTACACATCTGTCTTCATAAAATACCTATA
>WEIU01018708.1:160002-175925 GCA_013389925.1 Aegithalos caudatus | reverse complement strand
CTCTCCTCTCCTCTCCTCTCCTCTCCTCCACTTTCCCCTTTCCCCTTTCCCCTTTCCCCTTTCCTTTCCCCTTTCCTCCCCTTCCCCTAGCTTCTAAACTACCCTTTAGCAAGTCTTTAAAATGTTAATGCGAAAAAAAAAAAAAAAAACCAAAAAACAAAAAACCACAAAAAACATGGAGTATCATATAATTTTTAATTTCTCCTTGGATTACTGCAAGTGATGCCAATACCTCATGTCTTCATTAGCAGGGAAAAAAGCCTCACCTTGTATGTACATTTAATGAGAGAGTAAGGGGGGGAGAAAAATCAGAACAGTAATCCAGAACAGCAAACAAAGCCTCTCCTTTGAGGGAGCAGAGGGAAATGACAACATATTTTCATTTTCCTACCTTTGGGGAAAGACTTGCAAAACAGTTCTGGGCATGATGTCCAAAAACTACATTTGAAGTAAAAGTATATAAGCCACTACATTCAAAGAGCATTAAGCGTCTGTCTTAGAGTCACCAGGGTAAGGAAAGTCAGAATTAAGACTGTAACTCCATACTTAACTCACACCTTTGTAGTCAGTCCATATGGAATGACAGATCACCCACTGCTAAGAGACCACTGTGATTCCAGCTTTAATGTTGAATATCTTTGCTCTGTAAGTGCTGAACTACCTCTGAATGTTAACCTATTTGTTAGGGTTTTTTGATTTTTTTTTTTTTACATTGATGGGGGTAAAAGCAAATAAAAACATATGAAAGCTTATGTTTTGAAATAGCTTTTATTTTATTTTTTGTCGTTTCTGGGGTTTTTCCAATGATCGAATTTGAAGAAAAACTAATTATGAGAAAAAACATGCTTTTTAACTATGATCTTATGCCAAGTTTCAATTGAGTGCAAAATTTTACAGTCATGTGAGCCCCTAAAAGGAGAGGTTTATAATGGAAGCATTGACAAACTCTTAAGCAGAGCAAGGCAAGTAGGTGTCTCTATAATATTGCTCAATAAGAACCTTGTAATTACAGCTCTCAATAGAAGGTGGGAGTATAGGGAAGGATTTTCCTCCATGTGATATTTCTGGCATAATTTGTGCTGAGGTTTGTTGAGCCATAACCACAACTCACTTCTCCACTAACAAAATATTAATGATCCAACAGTTTTTCACTAGATTGTAGAAAAAGAAATTCTTGTTTTCTTACTAAAACTATATTTCATTGCTTACCTTTCACTTGTAGCTAAGAATATGGTTTTGAAATTTCTCTAATTTGTGAAAATTGTCCTTTTCTTGTGAGAGGAAAATGTGACATTTCAGCAAAATCACACTTCATTCCAAGGAAATGGATTTTGTGGGCTTCTATTTTGTGAGTTCAAAATCTCCACTGTCAAGTCCTTTGAAACTATTCCTCTTTATCAAAATTTATACATGCATAAATACTTTTCAGTGATTCATTCAGTCAGGTTACTCAGCTGCAGCTTCATCTTTAAAACTTTATGGCTATGAACTTCCATCTGTAATTCTTTCCATGTTGCATTAAAGATCACCCTTGTCTGCTTGGATATGTCACTTTTTCTCCAACATCAACACATTGCTCCTGTAATATCCTCCAAAGAAGAATAACCACAGAAAAGGCCTTGCAAATATATTTTCAGGATTGGACCACATGGAAGAATACTGTAACTGGGATCTCAGGTAGGATATTTATCTCTAGGACAGGCAGGATGGTGGGGAAAGAAAAAGGAGAGAGATTATCTAGTTATTTCATATACAGAGAGACATGGAAATATTAGCAACTGTGTGGAAATGGACAGAAACATAAATCAAGGCATTCTGGTGAGACTAAAGACTGAGTATAAAAGGTGTAGGCTTTTGGCAAGTATTCTTGAATATGAATGTCCTTTTTTGTCATTACACACTAATGGTCACTTTTCTTAGCCCCTACTTGGGTCACATTCCCATTAACCTGTCTTTGAGCTGTTTTTTTTCCATATAGTCTTTGATTTACAGCACATTAAATAAACTGAGATTAGCTTCCCTGAAACCAAGAGAGTTTTATGCCAGCATAAATCTGATGTAGCTGAAAAGGCAGCTCAACTTTGAGGACATTAGGATTTGGCTTTAAATTACAGTGTTAAAAACATCAAAAACTGAGTCTATTCTATCAAATCCTGCAGAAAAGACAAATAATACCACTTAAGGTCTTGTTCTCAATGTTCACTGTACATGCCCGTTGCTAAGCCCTATTGTACTTCTTTTTCTTACTGCTAAAATACCAATTTCTCCTCCCACTCCTCTTCAGTGGATGAAAGGATGGCAGTGGTATAAAGTGAAGGCTAAATGTTTTTAATCCAATCAGAAAAAAAACCCTTATCACAGATTCTGATGAAGACAGCATCTTCCCCTCCAGCCTCAGCCCATGAAAGGCACAACAGAAGCTGTGCAGGGTCGGGCAGCATTGCTGCTAACTTCAAAACTGGTAAGGTTTCACTCGACAAAAGTGTATGCCCAGGGCACCAGAACTGAGGCTGTCTCTTGATGATTTACATGCCCTTCACCTCCCAGCCTCATTGTGGAGAGTATTATGGCCTTCATCTCTCAAAACAGCTGCATCACTCTCATGCCAGATGGGACTGATGACACAGACACAACTCCTTCAACTGCTTTTGACTGCATTGACCTTGAGGCCAGAGATTTTCCCAGGGCTGCCTCTTATTGTTATTCCAGGATTATATGTCCTCCAAAATTGTTGCTGAACTACAATATGTATTTTACTGTCCATATGTTCACATTTTTTTGCACAATAATTTAAGAACATATAAAAATTTATATATGAATCACACATGTGCAGGTGTAGGTGGAAACTTCCCAGCTATATTATACTCAAAAGACCCAAACCAACCATGATGTCTTCCCTTGCATGGGATTAATGGCTCATCCATCTTTGTCAGTTACTATTCCACATAGCTACGTTTATTTCCATTTCTAACAGTATATGGAATTTCTTCTTAAAGTCAAAGGAGTTTTAGTACACTCTGTCCTGTAGTCACAAATTTGACAAGCAACCATGTAGCTGTGCCCCAGATACATGTTTTAATTTTGATTCAGTTAAAGCTTCAGGTGAACAGTAACAGCCTGTCATAGCATCAAAAACATTAACAAAATTAGGAAAATGGTTCTACTTCAATAAGATACCTGAGAATCCATCCATATGCTCACAGGCATACTTTAATTTGGGGCCTGATGCTCATTTCACTCTAAGATGGCTAATACCATTCCAGAACAGAGATATTAGGCAGTCCCATGACAAACCAGGTTGGGTCCTGTGAGTTTAAAATGTCAGGCAATAGAAAAGGAAAATGATTAACTCCTGAAAATTATTTCAACTCAGCCAGAATATACACCCTGTACATGACTGACCTTCATGTCACAACAAAAATGTCTATGTATTTATCACAGTGGAAGAGCAAACAAAAATTATATGTAATTTTGCCTTGGAAAGTTATATTGGTGATGCAGGAATATATATATATATTTTTTTTTTACATGTGGAGGATTTAACCTTGGAAACCTAGTATAATTTACACTTAAATTTCTAAAGGTTTAATTTTTGTTGAGTGTTGAGGAAGGAAGAGAGGGAAAAAGATGAAGAAAATTCATAGGAACACTGCTAAGCCTGTATCATGACTCTCTACCCACAGGACACAGTGGTGGTTATCGTGCTGCATGACCAAACTCAGGCTCTGGCTTTGCCTGAAAATGTCAGGCTGCTGAAGGCTGCAGCTGGCACTTGGGCTTTCAGCATGTGTGTGTAAAGTTAATGTTACGTGGTGCCTCTGCTGAGCCACAGTTCCTGCTGGCCCTTCTCTTCCTCTTCTTCAGAGGCTTAAGGCAGTGTGTGTGTGTCTGCTCTTACTGGTCTGCAAAAATGTGGACAGAGCTGCAAGTGACCAGCCCAAAAGGCATAAGAGCTCTGATAGGTGTTTGGGTGGCCTTGAGGGGAAAAAATGCAGGACAAATCTGCCTTCAGAAGTGCTGCTTGCACATCTGAAGTAATAGCTGTGTTTATATAAAGCACAGATACATATAAATGTTTCAGATGAGTATTTCCCAAGAGACCCTTTTTATTGTGCTCAGGGACAACAGCCTTTGATGGGCTATTTCTTTCTTGTGTGCAAGGTAATTTTGGATCTTGTTCTCAGATTGTGAAAAAATCTCCAGTTACTAAGCTCACTCAGACTATTCCTCCCTTGGCCATACTCTCTGGGGCAGCACCACATCCTCCTGAAAAACTGCCTGGTTGACTGTGCTTCTTCTGCCACATTTTGTGGTTTTACCTAATTGCCTTGGAATCATTACAAAACTCCCAGCTCAGTGTACAAATCACTTCCATTTCCTTTCTGGGTTTGTAGTGCTTAGGGACATGGTTTAGTGCTGGACTTGGCAGGGTTGGGTTAACAGTTTGACTTGATGATCCTAAGGGTCTTTTCTAACATAAAACAAATAGGCAGACAGAAGCATCTGAAAAGGCTAGAGTGTCTTATATCTCTTTGTGCTTGAATATCATGTTCAGTTCTCTTTTTCCACAACAAAGAAAGTAAAACTTCTTGAAAAGTAACAAGGAAATGGACAAATGTGTGGACAAAAATAAACAGAGAAACTTCTGCAGGAACCAAGGAAGGAGGTTTACAACCTAAAAAAGAGACAGCACATACATTATTAGTGCACATGCTGAAAGCCTAAGAAAGCATAAACAGCTGAGAGAATGTGATTAAGGAAAGATTATTTATACTTTCTCCATACAAAACCTGTGGAGATATCAAATAAAGGGATCACTTGTCAGAGGGAAAACCTACAAATGGCAATACTTACTCACCCATAAGAAATCTTTGTGGAAATCATTGCAGGTGCTATGTAGCCCAACACGTTTTTGTGAATGGTGAAATTCTTGGAAATACAATCAAAAAAAAGCTGTTAAAACAAATCTTCTATCCCTGTCTCAGAAATCACAGGCCACTTGAATTTGGAGAAAAATCTTGGTGAAATGTTTATCACAGTCACTTGGGTGAAAGAGGGAGAAGCCAGGGCTAACTTTCTTAAAGATTTATGAGTGATTTCTAATCTCTCTGTATATTTCTATCATTCATAAAAAGACCATTCTGACTGGTCTTAAATCAGGAGTAATGTTAACCAAATTTAAAATTTTATCAGGAGAAGATACAACAAGAGTGAAGCAAAACACCTCATAGAAACAACAATATAAAAAAGTAAAAATAATAACGCATACAACTCTGACAATTAATGCTTGCATTTCTATCAGGAGAAGAAAGGAAGATAACTTGGAATCTCTGTTGATTTTTTTGTCTATAGAAAAGTTATAAACCATACTAAATTTTGATTATTATTGAAACAAATAAACTGGAAAAGCCCATGTATACCCAATGCCAAAATCCAGCTCCCTAACTGCAAGGTTTTGAATATCTCAGCAAAACACTTTATTTCATAAAAAAACCCCAAAAAAAACAGTAGAGAAGTCAAATCAATGAACAACCAATGATGCAGAGAGGATGAAGTGTAAGAAATTTTATATCAGTAACTAAAGGAGGGATAGAGAAGAAAAACTGTTATGTGAAATCCCTCTTTCCACAGGAGGAGAAAAAAGCTCCATGAGTAACCACAGCACTCTGTTGCCTCTCCTATTAATTATTAGAGCAGGAAACATCACAAGGAAATAAGAAGAGCCAGAAGCAGCAGAGGCATTTGTCAAAAAGCTGGAAATTGAATTGCATTACAAGTTGGATTTCAACAAAATGAATTCACAGAACTTGAAGAAATACCTTAAGATTGCTACCCAGTAATGCAAAAATTGGAAAATAGATTTAAACGAAAAAGAGCAAGAGAGAGGAAATAAGAAGAGAAAAATCAGTGTAGTATGCAATAGAAAAAGAAACGGATGCCAGGTGATAAAGAGCTTCTACAGTGAATGTAATTCATGGTATTATTATCATTATAGTGATATACTGAAACCTTGAAATCCATGTTCCTTGCAGGTGACTATAAAAGATTTCTAGTCAGCCATCTAAGATGTAGGTATTTTTGATTTGTTTCTAGAGCTAGGGAAGATAAATGCCATGGTCTTCAGCACCCTTAAAAATTTATGACCACTGGATTTCAGCCAGATTCAGCAGCCCTGAGATTTCTTTACTTCTTATTCTTTACTTTATTCTGGGGAAAAAAAAAATTCCAGAGAGGTTTCCTGAATAGCACTGTACTAGGTGTTAGTATTCTTCTGTAAGAGTCATACATTATTTTATGATACAGAAGAGCTGAGATCAAATCTTGAGTCTTAATCAGAGGATGGATTCTTCATAATCATATTATTCTACAACCAGAGTCTGTATCCTCACTGTTGACATGATTTTGAAAGACATGTTGGCTCAGTTCCCTGTCTCATTTTGACTAGAACCATCGTCTTGAAGATAAAAAAAAAAAAAAAAAAAAAAAAAAAAAAAAAAAAAAAAAATCTTTCCAGGAAACGACAATGTCACACAGGAGAAATCCCCAGCTTCACTGGAAAACCCTTTCTTAAACGTATGATGACATTTATAAGACAAATCATGGAAAGACATGTAAGAGGAAACATAAAGAGGGGAGATGGAACTACTAAAGTTAGCAAATTCATGTGAAAATTCTAATGCAATATGGCCTCCCAAGATTAAGTGTGGAGTCTCTTGTGCTCCCAGCAATGGATTCCATGGTGCTGTGACTTCAAATGACAGCTTAATTAGCACCTCCCTCCTAGAGAGGGAGATAACCATTTAGAACCTTAAATCTCACTTAAAATTGTGTGACTTGACTTTCTATGTGACATGAGAGAAATGAAGTTTGGCTCTGAGAGTGGAGAAACCTGAACTGCTAATATTGAGACTGGACAGATGCTGCGATCTCAATGACACACAGACACTGATACAACAAATGCTTCCTGATCCACACTCTCTCCAAGGGAATCTGGTATTTACCAGTGTGAACAGCTGCTCTGCACATAGTGGCATGAATTCATTGTTAGAGATGTTGTGATTAATATGTGCTTTTCTGGGAATATGAATATTTTTTCCTTCGGCTTCATGACCTTCTCTTCCTCTCTCCAGAAAGGGTTTAATTTCTCCTACGTTTAACCTCATTTTGTAGAACAAGTGTGTTTCATTAAAATTCAATGCTTTACTGAGGAGAGGTGAATCACAGAATCACAGAATATTCTGAGTTGGAAGGGACCCACCAAGTGAATGGCCCATACGGAACGTACTAATCAGGATTTATATATCCTGCTGGTTTTATGGGGAGATGCTTCCAGTCACAGAGATATCTTTAGTCTCCAAATCAAATAAATATCAACAGTACCTCATGTTGTCTTCCAAAGCAAATCCTTAGTACTTGAAGGAGAGGTAACTGTAAAAAGATTCAGTGCTTAGCTCTTGCTTCTTCTTGGGGTTGTTGTTACAGCAAAGCAGCAATGATGTGAAGAAAGAGGAAATTATGGGATGGAGGCCAGTAAAGATAACTGCTGAAACAGGTAGGAATGTGAGCCATGGTAGTAGCTCTTCAGTCTTTTGGAAGGGATCTTAATTATATGTCTAAAACCCTGTGACTTTGCAGCACAAATTAAAATTTCAACTAGGTGTAACATTAACATAGAAATGCCATTAGATGTTGAGTAACAGAGTTACTTCCTGCTTCATGCAGGAAAGTGATGGCAGGAAAGTGCTTAGTGTATGTGAGACATTGATACCTCAAACTGAGATAAGCAAACCCTTTTCTATGCATATTCCTTTGATATTATCTGGCATACATCCAGGATCTGTACTAGAGCCTCCCAGTTCTTTTCTTTGCATTGCTACATCCATGCCCTATATCAATGTCCCCTGCTCTCCCCTTGATTACTGCTCCCAAACTTTCCCTTTTTTTCTTCTATGTCGTTCCTCTAACAACAAAACCCCAAAATCATCCTCAGCCAAAATGGTGACACTGTGGTCATTAAGTATTAAATTTAAAGGAAGCACCCTTTTCACCATTGCAGTAGTTACAGAAGGGGGAAAAATATGTTCTGAGTTTTTAAACAACATAAAGCATGATATGGTAGACCAGCCAAGTCACACAACACTAAGGTTTCCAGCAGAGAAAGATATTTTGGTCACTGCAAAAAAATCTAGCTATTTTGCAGCATCCATTATGTTGATCCATGAATGTCTTAGTTTTAGAAAAAAGCACCCAAAAATGCTTGATGCATGGATTGCATGGCAAAGCAGTTCACTTGGAACTATCCACAGAGCCCATTATTCTCCTTCACCCTGTTCTGAGATCTGAAAACACCATTCTGGAAAATGAGATCACTACATAATTTCTCAGCTGGACCAGTATCCAATGTTTTCATTGACAGAGGATGCACCTAATGAGTTTCAGTCTCTAAAGCAATGACTGTCTACTGGAGTGTCCCTGCAGTGACCAACTCCTTTCAGTAGGACTGCCTTGAAAACAAAATGCTATATGCACCCTAAGGGAGCAATAAAGAAGAAAGAAGGGAATGAAGAAAAGAGAGAGATGAAAAGAAAGAGAGAAAGACAAAACCATGGTAGAGTTTGCACAGACACAGCTGAGGAAGATAATGAAAGGGTAAAGAGACTCTCTGAAAAGCATGGTGGATAATGTGACAGAGCACTGTAAAACAGCCTACATAAACCTCTTCTGGTTTATTTGAGTTTAAGGTTTAACTGGAAAAATAACTCTGTTTAATAATACTTTTTACTGGTCACAGTTGTGTGTTTAAACCTTCTCTTTTTTTACCGTTCACAGAATTTAATTTGGCATCCTCATTGTTATTTATTAAAAATTCATTGAAAATATCTTTGCATTCACGGGTTCAAGTCTTGAGTGATTCATTAAAATGGCTGCCTTCACCAATTCATTAAACAATTCATTAAAATGCCTGCATTCACTGAACATTCAGATGCTTTATCTTAATCTCCAAATGTGCAGAATTTAAAAATCTCCCAACAGAGTACACTAAAATCTACACATGAAGCATGATAAAAGTTTCATAACATTGTACCCACCCCTTAACACATGTTAATCACAAATCTTATATGGAAAGTTGTGCACATTGTTTACAGGTGGTCTGTGTGGAATACATTCCTTATTTTATTTCTACCATTAAGTGTAGTATCTCAGGGTAGACTCCTCCCTGTGTTAGGGAAACTTCCCAGTCTAACCTCCCAGGAGTCACTCTGGCAGTCACTCTTGCAGCAGCTGAGCTGGGACTGAAGCCCTTTCACAGCAGCACACTCCACACTCACACAGTCAGACCAAGTTTCCTTACAGGCTTAACCCCAGGTTTCTTATAGCAGAGCCTCAGATGTCCAGATCCTTACAATAATTTAATCATAGTGCAATAACTAGATATCTAAATAGCAAAATAACAGCAGATCTGGGTGTGTCTGATGAGGGACCCTCAACAGAAGAACCCCTGTATTTTTATAATTGTACAGTCTAAGCATGGAAAATTCTGGGAGTCATCAGCTCCTCCTGTGTCTCTCAGTGTCCGGTCACCTGAGCCCTTTGTTCTGCAAAGGATTGGCAGTTCCTGCCCTCTTTCTCTGGGCTTGGGCTGGGGGCTCCTGTCTCCCAGAGCTCAACCTGCAGCTTGCACACTGACCTACCTTCACTGAATGTATTCCTTGACAACTGGGCTACCACTCCAGCCGTCTGCACACTTCCATCCTTAATTTCACAGAAGTAGAACCAGTATCAGCAAAGACCTGCTGTAAAAGCCTGGGTTCTGTTAACAACCTCTTTCTTTCCACCTCAGATGCCCTTACTTCCTATGGTCTGAAGTTACTGCATCACCAAGAACTTGTTTGCATCAAAACCTAGAAAGTTGCTCACTAGGGGTTTTTACATGCTGCCTCTAAAGAGCTAAGATGTGACATATGCACAGTTTGGCCTCTGAGTTGCTTTGTCTTCAGGTCAGCCTCCCAGGACATGTAATATGCAAAATGCCAGATATAAATTCAAGATGGGAACAGCACAATGGCAGAGCAAGAGGGCTTTGAATGCCTGACGATAAGGGAGGGCTGATTTCAAAATGCCCCAGTGCTGTGTGGATGCAAATGACTTCAAATGACAGAATGTTAGCTCTGGGACAATATGGCATGCAACACACATGGAAGTGTTCTTGTGACTCATTCACAAGGTTTGGAAAAGCTGGACCATGTTTCAATTATAAACATATGCTAAGAATGGAGATGTCTTCTCCAGATATGCCTGCATAATTTACAGTTGTCCCAATGAGATTCCCCTGTAATATCTTATATAAATATTAGTTTTTGCAAATATAGGGATTTAAAACAACCTGGTCAACTCGAAATTTCTTTAGCAATGATAGAAATTGAACACATCATATGAAGGGCAGTGCCCCCTGTAGTAAGAAATACAGGTATGAGGTGTGAAGACTTGGCTTTCAATGTCCATTTCTTCTTTCATCTTCATTTATCTAGTGGGAGATGCTATGAAGACATCAAAAGGTCAAGTCCTACAGTATGATGACCAAAATATTTGGGCTAGGAGGTTTGATTTGAAGGAATGTAAAACGGTAGATTCACAGGAGAAATAAAAAGACAGGATTAGAATCTGATTGTATTTCATTCCGTAGCAGTGAAATAAGAACAGTTCTGCATTCGGTGTTATCAAATAGACATAAGTCACAGAAATAACAAATATCCTTTGTTTCAGACCACAAGAGCACAAATCAAAGTGTAAAAACAAGATTTGTTTTGTTACTGGGTTTCTTTTTGGCAAAAATCTGTAAAACTTAACACTTACTTTGCATATTTATATGTTATGACTTTGCGTGACAACTGCAGAAATCATTAATTTATGTGGTTAATGGTCATTTTTCTCATGGATCACTGAACAGTGTAGATCTATAATTATTTTTCATAAATATGAAGTCTAGAACTGTTTAACAAACCCTTCAAGGTACTATTCCTTGTGTGTGTTTCCATAGAGAATAAAAGTTTAGTCTTAAAAACCCATCAGCCTCTCAGCATTAGGAGAATAGTGTCATTTTCTGACTTCTCGAAGCTTCTCCAAGTGAGTATGAAGCAGCATCCTTTCTGGGAAGCCTGGTGACAAATTAATCCCACTGGGTAGAATTGAGCAATGTTTTTGAATAGTCAGTTCATCAGAAACGTGATTCGGAGAATACTGGAACAATTTGTGACAAATCAAGCCATAATTTCAGAAAAAAAAAAAAAAAAAAAAAAAAAGGAAAAAGGAAAAAGAGAAAAGAAGAGGGAGAGAGGAAATAAGTGCTGGAAACATTGAAAAATAAACCACAAATTTTAGATCTGAGACTGATCAATAGGTTGGGAAAAAAATAGTATAAAAGAAGCATCACAAGCAAGGACTAAAGAAGCATAATGATGCAGTTCAGCCTAATTCAATTTCTTGTTGTTTCTCAGTCAACAAAGAGAAGATTCAGACATTCCTGTAGTCCTGCTCCCAAGGGCCTGGAAGGGTGCAGATTCTTGAGGTAGCCTGTTCCCTTGCACAGCCAATCTGTCCCACGTGCTGGGTAAAACTAGTAGAGCTGTAGTAACATCTTCAAACACCCCCTCTCTTTAGTTTTACCCCTGTTGCCCCAGGATTACACCTGTGACTTTTCTTTGTAGAAGAACAAATAGAACTGCTCCCACACCTCTCCTTCCCAAAAGCTGTTCCAGACATTATCAAAACCTATGTCTTCAGGGTCAGAGGGCTGATCTAATCAGTGCTACCACCTCTATGGATGTGGACCTATGGAAAGTCACGCACCAGACACTGTAATCCAGACCCTGGAAATACATTTTGTTACAGATTTAAAAAAGGATGATGCTCTATGCCACAAAACAACCGAAACAACTCATTGTGCAAATTTGGCAAGTGAGCAGTTATTTTGGTAAATATGTGATTTTGAAGATTTCTCTACATAGTTAACTGCTGTCTGTTCAGCAGTCTGACATGTGCTTGCATAATTGACTGTAGAAACTACTTCTAACATTTTGGTGGCTGCTTCCTTTGGCATTTTGAAGCATGCAAATAGACTCATTCATCCAACTCTCTTCTGTGACAGATTTGGCAGAAACTAGTTCTCACTTCCCCCATCTTTTTATGGGCAGTATCTTCTTTATGCTAAAAATAAAGTCACATTTATAATATACTTTCATTTTTATAAGGTGGCCTATTTGCAGCATGAATAAATCCCTGTTCTGCAGATAGGCAGCATTTTATGGTTTCATGTTCAGTTCCCCACCACTGCCCATGTTGAATGTGATGGTATGGGATGTCCCGGGCTCAGACTCCTCTCTCTCTGCAATTTGTCTATTTATTTTTGACAAAACATTGCATATATTGTATTTGGCAGTACTATGAATAACTTCCTGACAGTTAAATTCTCTTTTGACAATATTTTGCAGATCAACCAGAATTTATGTCTACCAGAAGGCTGATATAAAAAATATCTTGCTGATGACCACATGCTATTAAGGTTTCCTGCTTTTGCAGGTTATATACTGTGGGTTATAGTTTATTCTGTGTCTGCCTGGAAGCTTATTTGTGAAAAACAGACTATCCAGTTCCTTTATATAAAGTTCAGGTTTACTTTAGAAAATAGTTGATTTCAGAACTAAACAGAGCTAATGAGAGTTAAAAAGTCTCCTAATAAATTACGTTTTTACCAACATTTCAGATCCTCAATTTGAATGTGAGGTTGCTTGTGTAAAGCGATATATTGCATACTAATTTCCTCCAGATATGCCCTTAGAGGGATAATAAATCTAGTTTTTCAATCCATCTAGATCTTTACTTTAAGTGCCTGCAATTTGTCATCTTGATGGCAGTGGGTATAATCTAAAGCCCAGTGAAGTCAACAGGAGCCTTTTCAAGTGTTTGGAATACGGGCCAAGTATTCATCTTGCTTTTTTTAAGGCAAGTTATTTGTGTGACTGCTAAGCAAGTCCACCACGAGAATTTTGGTCAAGTTCCTTACTGAAAACCAGATTGCTGTTATGATAGCATGATGGTTAGTTTTTGTTTAAGGAGAATAATATGAATATCTTACATACACATATATACAGTGTGCCTTTGCAGTGAACTCAGGGTGGCATTTCTGTAGACACAAATTTCTCCACAACCTCTAGATTTTTTTTGTATGAGTGTATGAAATGAAGGTCAAGCAGTAGGTGAGAATCACACCTCTAGCTGTCCACCTTTCAGTCTCACAGGCTTTTTCTGCTGTGAAAATTCTTGGTCTGTATAATAGATATTTTTATTGCATATATAGAAGATATGTTGAAAGGATAGGGCATATTTATTGAAAATTTTCTTTAGAAAAATCTTAGCATGTTACTGAAATAGAGTGGTTTCCATAACCAGTTTTTTGGATGCTGTATAAAAGGGCTGGCTTTAATATGGTTGTCATATGACAGAAATTCTTTGTTTGTTAGTTGTTAGCTTCTCTGGGCAAAGAGTGTATGGTATTTCACAGACTTTCAAAGTGAAATGCTGGATGAACAGTGTCAAACTGAGACAGGACAATCACATAAAAACTGTGGCAGAAATCCACAGGAAAAAAAAAATAAATTACTAATTCACCCAGTCTATGTTCTTATCCCTCTCTGTAGGGACTATTAGACAACATGCAATCTTATTTTAAGTGCCTAAAGCAACAGATTTTAACAGCTTCTGTTGCTTCACAATGTTCCTTCATTTATCAGTTTAATTTAATCCTGTTGTGTCTAGTTAATTCTTGCTGTAGCATCCAGGATCTTCTTGCTTCCCTGGTTACCTCTTTGTTCCAGCTCATGCATTTTCCAGGTTTTGATCTGCAGCTGATATTTATTAGCAAGGAAAACAACTTTGAGATTATGACTCTTTAGACTATCCACACTCTCGTTCTCTTAACAGCTGGATTTTATCACTTGCTCCCATACTCTTTCCCTCTCTATGCCCTTGCCCTTGTCCTTTCTCTTCCTTTTCAAATTGCTCACGTCTTGTGTAAAGCAAGAGAAATTATTCTCTTAATTACAATTAAGAAAGAGAAAGTAGTTCTCCATAATTTGACATCTTCAAATCAGGATCTGCCTAAAATCAAGTGCTATTCAGGTAGCACTATGTTTTACAGCTATGATTTTTTGATTTGATGCAGAAATTTCTGTGTAAGTTTTGTTTCTTGTAAGAGAAAAGGCAGAATAATCATGGTCCCTTGGACAAACAGCAACCCTTGATACAAATATTAAAATTATCAAGTAAGTACAGTAACTTGGGTTCTAGAAAGGCCTTGATGCTGTTACTACTCATGCTATCCTAAAAAAAAAAAGAATCCCAATGTTTTTTCAAACTTCATGCTGAGCTTTATTCCCTCCACAAGAGTTCAGACTCTGTCATGTAACCATTTTAATTGTCCAAATTTATTTGTCATAAGTCACGAGATAGAAGAGACATTAGCTAGGCTTGAAAATATTTTTCTTTGACATTGTAACCACTAGGAGTTTCAGACTGAATTTTCAAAAAGGGCTGATTGTATCTCAGCTTGCCTGGCTTCCTAGCTGCCATCAGAAGGTTTTTGTACCAGTTGGCTTTCAGATTTGTTCTGTCACAACTTAGCATTTATTTTTCCACTGAGACAGGTTGATGCTTTAAAGTTTCATGAGGACAAGAGCAACCACCTCTGCTTTCCTGCCACATGATGCATGCCCAGCAGGTGCCCAGACCCTGAAACATATAGGATGGTTAGAGAGTAATTCAGAAGATCTCTACATGTCAGGAAAGAGTCATACTGGGTGAGTTAGCCATTTCAGTCAGATACTTTTTAGAGGGGTCTTTTCATGTTTACTGACTTATGTGACTTTTCTTGCCTAAAGAAAATGTATTCCACATTCTTTTGTTGCATCAAAAAACTTTAATTCCTTTCATCCCAAAGTATACTGTGATATGCAGAGCACTTTACATATAGTGATTTGTCTGTAATTACATATTACCCTGTGCTTTTATTGATTTGTCTGGCATCCTGCAGCACTTTTGGCTGCTGGTTTCCTTGACCTAACACTCACTGTTGCCCTTTATATTTTCAAGGACTGTTGGGTTTCACTGGGCTTTCAGGACATTTTACAGTAACTGTTAGCTTTGCTATCCTCAGGTCATCTGTATTTTGTGGGACTTCCTCTTTTTACTGACTGTAGATTAGGTTAAACTTTTGTATTTCTTAACCTTTTGAAATTCTTTCTGCACATTACTTCCTGTTGCCTCTCTAGTTTACTGCTGCAAGAATTGTGACATCATTGTAATCACTGAGCAGGATTTATATTTTATTTCTATTCTCTTTTCCTCTTTTCCATCAATTTTGGAAGGAAAGAGTTAAATATTTATTTCTGTTTTGCTTTGGCAAGGGCCACATCTTTCCAACATTGATTCTGCAGATGACATTTTGCATATTGCATATCCAATCATCCTCTTCATGAACTCAGCCTTTATCTTTGGAATGATAGAAGAGAAGCAACCATGCCAGTCTGCTAATTAAGGGCAAGTGTCTGTAATAGCTGGCTTATGTACCAAGTTGTGTTGCATCTTATTGTGCTTTGGGGATATTTATTCAGACAGTCTGAATAGGTGAATCAATAAGGACTGTATCTTTTAAAAGATACACTATACAAGAAAACATTTTGTGTAGTTGTAGATAGATTAAAAAGAGAATGATGAAAATGGAGCAAAAGAGATTCTGTAGGACCTAATGTGATTTTGCAGCTACCTAACTAATCATATGAAATAAAAAATATGTCATGCACAGTTTAGGTTTTCAGCCTGGTAGAACATCTTTGAATCCAGGGAATGTGACGTAGGATAGGGTGAGATTT
>WEIU01018708.1:140101-152428 GCA_013389925.1 Aegithalos caudatus | reverse complement strand
CAAAGTCACAATAAAGTGCTGAAGGATCCAGTTCAATAGACTAATTGACACAGTCTCAATTCTCACCAGGTCTGTGAAGTAGGAGTAAATAAAATTTCTTGCAGCAGACTTGTCTGGAGACAGAAAGATAAACTCCTTTGACCTTAATGAAGAGTAGCTGTGGGATCTGTGAAACTGTGTCTTCTTTGTCTTCTGCTGCTGCAAGGGACTCTGAGGCTGGGGCACCTGGGAGCCAGCACTTGACTGCTTCTTTTCCTCATCTGGTGGCAGAACAAGGCACATCTACTACTTTTTAGGCTCCATGTCTGAATTTTTTGCTTCAGGAGTTTTGTAAATGAGTTCCCAGATAAGATGCTTACTGAGCCACACTTGCCAATTGTCAGGGAAAAAGCTCTATGCGTGTACAGAAGAATCATCTCTCTACCGGTGTATGATTTCTCCAAGTCTCCATAAAAGTGGGGGAGAGAGTTCATCATAAACTATTACCTTTATTGGACTTCTTATATCTCAAGGTGCTCTTCAAACACAGAGACAGCTCGGGGCAGGGCAGGTGGAGTCAGGTAAGATGGGGCAGATTCACTGTGAGGTGTCCTGTAAGCACACTCAAATGCTGGGGCAAAGCCTGTCTTACAGAAGGTTGTTTTATCACCATCAAACATGCTCCATGCCTTCCTGGATATAGAGCATCCCAACAGAAATCCTATAACACCAACAGCCCAACTACAAGGGACATTTTTGACTATGCAGTGTGAGGAAATTGCTACTGTAATTCCTGTTATCATTTTTCATAAAATAGGCAGCATGTAATCCAGCAGAAATGGGGGAAGGGATAAAAAATTAATTAAAAAATTTAATCTGTTTAGTGTCCCATTTTATCTCAAACGACTAATGACACTGTAGTATGACTGTCTTTTAGCATTTAAAACTGGGTTTTCCAATGAAAGCAAAATATAAAGAACAAGATGTATTAAAAATGAAAACTGTTGCCCCATTTCTGTCTTTTCACATGTTTTCCAAAGCCTCTTAGTAATGACACTGAAAAAATTATCAAGACTGGTCAGAATAAAATGACTGGACCCATATAACACTTCTTTTTTAAATTTAGGTCTGAAAAATGTAAAATATTTGTGAAACTAGATATTTTAAGAAAGTACTTCAGGAACAGAAGTAAAAACTTTGATAGACCATCTAACTACAGTGTTTTCATGAGAAAAAAATCAAATTAGTATTTGAATTTTAGATGGAAATGTTTATTTTTTATTTCTTTATGGAAGAGCATGAAACCTTCAAAGTTTTGACAAAATGGCACCTAAATGTTTACAATGTTGTGGATTTTTTGACTTTGTTTTCTTTCAATCTATTGGCAACAAGGTAGCTAGCTTTCACAAAATTCCATTTTGATCATTATAGTTGAAGGGGCAGTTAGTAGACACTGTCCTAAGGGAAGTTTGTCTCGTAATGCTGTATTTTCTTTTCCATTTTCATATTTTATTTTCTCTTAACAGGACAATAGACAACCAGTTGAACCTTTGATGAGATCCAGGGTCTTGGTGCATACCCAGAGGAACAGATCATATGATGACATCTTAAAGACAAAATTTACATATACGATTGTGCTGAAACACATCTCAAGACACAAATATATTACTGTGATCTCTTAACTCTGCTAAAAGTACTGAAAGAACAAATATTCCTGCCTGAAATGATGCTTTACAGGAGGCAAGGAAAAGAAAAAGTGAAAGCCAGAAACCAAATGTAAAGCAATGGAAGTAAAAATGCAACAGAATGTGGGAAAGCATTGCCATCAAAACATGAAAAATAAGTGAACAATGCAGTTCTTTTAAACCAAGGATCTTTTAAAAAACTTCTCAGGTAGGAGATGGAGATCAATTTACTTAATCAAATCACAGCCAAGAAACAGATTTTGATTGAATTCTGCAAGGCTTCCCAAGAGTGTGAAAGTAAAGGAAGACTAGATTACAGTGCAATTCTTCATATCTCAGAATAAGAATCTTCTAGAGTATGAACTCAAGAAAAATGTGCTTTCATGAACTAAATCAATCAATTGTTTTTTCATGATTAATGGAGAATTAATCACGTTGACTGTGTTAGGGACACCCTTCATATTAATTCTGCAACTTGCTTTGGTCTGTTCACACAGAAGTGCTCTTGTTTTCTTTTGTTTTTATAAAAATTTCAAGGGCACAGACTCTATAGACTCCTTCCAACCTAGACTACCATTGGCCTAAGGAACATATTCCTTCTTTCCACAACTAGAAATTTCTTCTCATGTTAGATGTTCTCTCCTGCTTTCTGAGTTTGTAATTCATTGCTCAGAACCTACTGATACTTGAAGCCAACCGATAGACTGCTTTTGTGTGAATTCCAAAAATCCTTCGGTCTAATGGAGCCAAGACAGGAACTATGGAAGTCTATTCAAGATAATAAATGTCAGCACATATTTCTCCTCCTCTATATCCTCAATTTCATTTGAAATTAGGTCAGATGCTTCCAAGAGGTAAAGGATTTTTCCAGGTGGCCTTTTCAATAAAGTACACTTTTTCTCAGTGGATTCCTTCATTGCTGACTGGTCCCTCAATTAAGCCTCAGGCAGAAAAAATAGTGTGCTTGCTGTTTTGACTCACCCAAGCTTCTCATATTTCTGAAAGATCTTCCTGGTTCATAGAGGATCCTTTATATGAGATATACAGTGTTTCTTAAACCCAGCATTAGCACCAGGTTTCTTGATTTATATTTCCTCAGTTTTCTTCTATGCTCTTACTAGTCTGGTAAAATACAAGTGAACCAGCTATCTGAAGGATAAATCTAAGGGATAAGGCATCTCTTGGATCTGAGATAACAGCATTTCAATGTCAGCCGTCAAAGAGTTTTCCCACTGTCATTGGTTGGGGTTACAAAAAATAATGCTGACCCTATACTGACCATACCTACAGTGATGTAAATGCAACTCTTTGGTACTCACATAAAACAGGTGAACAGGTCACTGCTACTAGACTCACCCATTCCCTCTCCCTTAGTTACCTCAGCAGATGGTTTTTCCTTGTTTATAGGCATTAGGTCCACCATAGGTCCATCAGAGCTCCTCACTGACTCCTTGATCACCTCTGTTAAGATGTTGTTACCAATGCACTCACAAATGTAGTGGCATTTAATCAGGTGGCTACAGTTCCCCATGAAGATGAAGGCCTGAGAACATAAAGCCTTCAGTTGTCTGTAAAAGGCTTCATCTACTTCTTCTTGATCAGGGCACCTTTAGGAGAGAAAGCCAAAACGTTACTCATGTTGTCTTCCTTCTAATTCCAACCCACAATCTACCACCAGGCTCAGTGTCCACTCTTAAGCAGAGCTCCAGGCAATTCTGCCGCTCTCTCCTGCAAAGGGCAAATCTCCATCCTGCCTTCCAATTATGTCCTTCCTAATTCTCTTTGATCAGTGCATCAGACTGACATCAAGTCAAATCTGCTGGATAATGAGGTCACTTAGAGTGCTTACACTGCTAGGAAAAAAACCAGATATAATATAAAAGCACATGGTTTGAACACAGATGTGCCTGTCTTTGGGGAAAACTGCTCACTTTTTAGTGCTGAAGAAATCTTCTAATTGCTACTAGGGAACAATTCCAGAGACTTTCAAGAATGATGTTTAGTACTGTATCAGGATTCAGATTATGTAGCATAAGGAGGCATTAAAAAGCCAAGCAAATATCTAAACATAGCTGGATTAGAAAACTCATATTACACAAGTTAAAGTGGGCAACAATGCAAATTAAAGCAATCCCAAATCAATATTTCTTCACTGTGGAATTCATTACCAAGTTAAAACATATGGCTGGAATTTAAACGAGGACCTTCAAAATGTTATCAGTGATAGTAGAAGATGTTCTTGGCAAGTGTAACCCTAATTATACACAGAAACCTATTTAACTGATCTTTACAATGATAATGATTAGTATATAAGCCATTTTCAAATACAAACCATTTCCAAGATCAGGTTGTTGGCCGTGATCCCTGCCATTAGCTTAGGAGATTTAGCTTTGGATTTAGTTCCTTTCCCTGCCAATTAGCTGTGTTTGTGACATTGAGTAAATCACCTAATTTCTTTTCTGCTATAATGAAAAAGCCCTCATTCTTCCTCTGCTTTGGTCACAGGCTATTGACAGTAGGGACAATATCTTATTAGGTGAAAAAACTGTGCAGATCAGTGCACATGATCAGACCAGAGGACTTTCACTCTGCAGTAATCCATCTGCTATTTTGATTGTCCATCAAAATAGTGAATCCCTATCGGCACATTTAAGCAAATTTATTTCCTTCAAATTGGGTCATACAAAAATTTGTGATAAAATGGTGATTTGGCAAAATACTTAGTATTCCCATTAACAATCTGACACAACACCTTACTAAGTCATTATATATATTATATATACATTTTTAATCTAATATTTAAATCATTTGGAGATACCTGACTATAGCAGGTTTTGTTCTTTCTCTCTCCTTTCAGTGAAGTGCTCCTGACTGCAAACTGAATAACATGACTATCAGTTATCTAACACATGAGGAACCCTGGATTCATACAAAATCATATTGTGCAATTTATGTACACATTTATCACTACAACTAGATAATAACTACCTTTGCTGGATGACCCTCTAGCACTATGTAAAAAGGGGAAAAATTACCTATGAAAAAGTAAAGCATTTCCCTTTTGAAATGATGGTCCACTTTAGATCTTTTCCTTCTCCAACCAGTATAAAGAGGGATGGATCCATTTACCTCCAAATAATAAACTTTTCTTCTAGTTCTGTACAGAAGAACTCTAAGTGAAAGCTAATCTGAATTCTGTAATACATATTTGAAATTAAAGTGTGTCTGCTCAGAGTTTTATAGAGCTTTAACTTAAATTAACTTGAAATTCAAAGAAAATTATCCAAATTACCTGAAGCTATGAAGTCAATCTACATGTAAAAAAACCCTTAGGTAAATTACTCTTCCAAATCCCAGCAGGCCACTTCTAAATGGACAATCTGAACACACAACAATAGAGCCAAAGACCAAAAGAGTGTCCAGCAAATAAACAATCATTATGGTATTTTGGAAGCTCAAAGCAGACTCTTTATCAGAGAGGAGTCTTTGATGCATTATTTCCATTGGGAGGAACTGGATTTGAGCAGAGTGGACATATTACTTTCAGTAGGAAACAAAGGGCATTTTTCTAAGTCTACGATTATTCTGAATTAAATCTGTGTAGAGCCTAGGGAATAAAGAGGGCATTTCTATCCAGATATACAGGTGTGCTAATTAACATTTTATATCATTAAAGGCTTTAGACTTTTAAGTCCAACACGCAGATCTCAGAAACTCAGCTGGCTGTCTAACTTCAAAACACTTCAGGCACCTCTTGGGCTTTTTTTCTGCAAAGTTTGTCTAGTTCTGGGAATTCTTGGAAGTTTCTTATCCTTACTAGCTCAGAGATCCTCCATGTGACTGCTCTATTTGGATCACCAGTTTAGTAGGTTATTTACCTGCCTTTGTCTCTTATAGCCCAAGGCAGGACACATTCTTAGAATATATCAGAGTCAACACAAAATATTTGGTGGTGGATTATTGTTTCCCTATTGCCACCAGAACACCATTCTTTCAAACATTAAAGGTTCAGTTCCACCTCTTCTCATATTCATTTAAGATGAAAAATATCAATTGACAGTGTCTGAGCCTCGGGTTTCCCCTTCATTCCTGTCAATATTGTTAATATTGGTCAATATTATTCAGCTTCTATCAAAGAGAGGTTGTCCCTCGCTCTCTTTCTTTCCACTTCCTTTCTGCTGTCTGAATGAATAATTAACTCTATCAAGTAAACTGGAACAACTTTAACATGAGGGGCTGGAAGCATGCCCTACTTACTCCTTATACCCTGAGGCAGTCTTAAGGCTCCCCACACATTGTGATGAGGCAGCTGGAAATGAACCTTCACGTCCTGCAAGAGCTCCACGAGTGCTCTGCTGACAAGCTGGGCAGAAGGAGAGAGGGGAGTCTCACAGCTTACTTCAGTGTTTTGGCATAGGCTCCAACAGAGATCTGGGGCTGTGAATCCCAGTTGGGTCATTCCTGAGGGGAATGGGCTGATCCTTCTCCTTTGTTATTGTCCCTCTCTGTCGCAACTTTACTGAGGGAGCTGCTGTAGCAAAGAACTCTTCTGCAATGCATAGGTACTGTAGGAGTATTTTACCAGATGCCAAAGCACCTGAGAGCTAAGTGCCTAAGGGTGAAGGCTGCCAATCTTATCACAAAGTCTTACTCCTCCATGGTATAAGAGGGGCCTAAAGCATCTCCTCCTTTGACCTACTCGTCTGCCTCAGCCAGTCACAGATTGGCAGGGAAACTGGCAGGCAGAACAGTCCCCAGGGATGGGGTGAGCACTCCTTTACAAGGACAGCCTGCCTAATCATGTGTGAAATGGCTACATCCTGTCCCCTGGCTCATTAACTCATTTTACAGATATGTTGACATGGAATCCGTGATTCCCAGAACATCACCAGACACTTAATGCGGTGCATGCTAACCAGGCTCATCCCTCAACTTTTTCAGGTCAGATGGGTATTTTAATTTTCATTTGCAATCTGTTTCTCTAGTCTTATTTAAGGCAGGGAATAAAGCAATCTGCAGACTGCCTCATGACGGGCTTGCTGCATGTTTTGCTGAAACTACAAGGCTGGCCTATAATTTACTGCTGCCTTTTGTACTAATGCCCAGATTCCTTGGATTATTTTGGTGGATACAACAAATCATCTACAAATACATATCTCAACAGGAGGCCACTCTGGGGGTCATTCAGAATGAGAACTGTAACATACTCATTGTGTCAAGACTTGCACCATTTGGAACAGCATGGTTTATATTGGTCTGTCAATGGAACAAAAGCAGGAATAAATGCAACATAGAAGCAAAATACTTTTTTCTCACCTTTCCATTTTGAATGGGCAAGATAATATAATTAAAAATGGAGGGAAGAAAAGGGGAAAAGGAAGGGGTGAAGAACAGAGCCCTTTCTTCTTGTTTGTTTTCCTTCCTTGATCTTTCTTTCTTCCTAATAGGATTAAAAACTGATCTGTTCTGCAAAGAAGAACCCATCACTTGTGGAAAGCATGTGCCAGGCTTGTCTAGCATGACAGCAGGTTTTCAGTATTTCCAGCACCTGTGTAAAGCTATGAATGATTCATGGTTTAAATGATTCACTATAAAAATATGGTACAGTCTGTCAGCTTATTTTGTGATGAGTTGATATCACAGCAGAGTTGGTTTTATGAATTGGCAGTGAACTGACAACTCAATTTGAAAATAAATACCTCTGAAATTTATCCACTGCTTCATTTCAGAAAATCAGTTGGTTATTAACTCTATGCATATCTGAACTCTGACATTACTGAATTGAAGATTAGCATCAATTTCTTATTTTCTCTTCAAAGCCGCACATTTATTTCCATAAAGAAGTAATTTGCTTGGTGTGTCTATGAAAAGAAATGGTTAATTTCTACCATTATCTGCTATTTTTAGTTTTAAATAAGTTATGTGAACTTTCCAAATATCCCTTTACCTCATTCCAATGCTTCGGGCGACACAGATGGACCATTTCAGAATTCAAGAAGCAACAGCTTGTATCAATCACTTTTTCTGCCTCTCCTTGTGGGATTTCTTGAATTCACTATTACTTTGCCCTTCTCATGCTTTTCCTCCATGTGACATGCAACTCAGACACAAATATACAGGTCACTTACTATATGACCTTCTCCATATTTTGTTAGATTAAAAGCAAACAAACAAACAAACCCCCCAAAACCCTACCGCCCCCAAAAAGCCCTCCTCTAAACAACTGAATAAAATAATTTTCAGGCAATAAAAAGATCCCCCCAAATCAGAAAGATTGATAAAGATTATTGCAGAAAGATTCGAGTATTAACTTTTAAGGACTGATAATGAATAAGTTTAATTATCTAAGTTTGCCTTGAAAACTTTAGAGATACACACCTCAGTTATCTAAAAAACAAACAATCAAATATTTATATACATATGAGTATTTGCTCAATCAAAGAAGCTCCACCAAAATTACAAGAACAAATTTCCTGCATCAACACTTGCAATCCTGAGATGCAGGTGTGCCTGTGATCAGAAAATAGAGACAATAATTTGTGGCAGGAGAATCAGGGTGGCCAAATGCCAGGGCAAAAATTAAGAAAACACTTAGTAACATATAAGAGTTTATAATAAAATCCTCCTTACTGTGTAGTCTTTTAAAAATTAATTTCTTGGAATATTTGTTATTTTGTAAAAAATATAAGAGGTACTCTAATGAAGTGAGTATGCAGTGGTAAAACTACAGTGGTCAGTGCCTTTTTTTCTGGGTGTACTGAAGTCAGAGAGCTATACATTGAATAAAGAAGTTCAGTCATGACAACAGAGCATTTTCTTGACTCAGCTGATAATTTCACTAAAGAAATGAATCCCATATCTCTCCAAATCAATGGGTGCTTTTTAATTGAACCCATTAAAGCTGAGGTCTCACATCAAAAGTGAAAATGTGCTGGATAATGTTTCTTCCAAAACTGAAAACTGTGATTTTGGTTTAACTATGACTGCTGTCTCATGGACCCCAAACTGGGCAAACCACCATCAAAAGTGGTGAATCAAACTGGGGAGACTTTCAGACTAATAATTTGGGGGTCTGGAAGTGAGGTCTGGTTTTTAGAACTACTTTATAAATGGTATGAAAAAGGAAAAAAAAAACCAAAGAAAACATTTCCAAGTATTTGTTAGGGAAAAATATTCCACTGACAGGCAAAGTCAATAGAAAGAGCTTACACTACTTTTCCATACCCAGATTCTAAGGGTCATGTATAATTGTTCTCTGCATTACATTGTGATAATTTACAATAAAATTGAACTGCATCAAAAGGCACAATCAATGAAGTCAAATTGTTATACAGTACTGTAGTATCTGCTAAAATAACTAGAACATGAAATTATGCAACTGAAAATTTCTATCCTAAAAAGCCTACATTACATAAAAAGCTATTTCTATTAGGCTGTATCTCAAATCAAAATTCTAGGCTCAATTTCTTTGTGCATTGTAAAATGCTCTGTTTACATCCTCGGACTGTTGCAAAAATGTTGTTATAAAAATATTAATAAACTCCACTTTTAAAATGCTCATCACCCTGTTAACTGAAACTCAATTTCCCTAAGATTCTATAAAGCATCTCTCATTTCCTAAATTCTATCTTCCTGCCAAACCTTAACTATTACCTCAGTTTGCTAAGGATGTGCACAAACTGATTCAGTATTTCCTTGGTTTTGTTTATTGTTGGCTTTTTAAATGAAAGGGAATAGATTTTCCCCTAAGAAGAGTCTTAAAAATCAACAAGTTAAAGCATTCATCTTTGCATGGTAACTTTTTTGTCCTCTTTGGACAAGTGGACTTTCAGTTTGACAGCTGTAAGTTTTGGGAAGTTTAAAGTGGGAGGATGGAGACAATTTTAGCTGTTTAAAATATGTTCCTCACTTTTGTGGGCAATACAAGCTACCCAAATATTACTGTAATTCAGAAATATGTATTTTATATTTCAGATTCTTGTCTGTGCATCTTGCCGAGGAAATGTGAAAATTTTGCTCTCTGGTGTTTGATGTCATGTTTTCTGTGTGGTGTTTCTTTGGCACTTTGCAGCAAATACAGTGAGACAATTGTTAGGCTTTAAAGTGAACTAATATCTCTTCTGCCAGAGTTTGAGAGGCATTGTTCTCTGTTGTGTCACATTTTTATTCTGACTTGTTGAACAAATGAACTCTGAGCTTCATATAATTGTGCTAGAAATGCTGAGCATCTAAAATCAAACATAATTTTTTGTCCTTATTGGAAAACAAAGCCTGGAATATGTAATTTCTGAGCTGGTGTGTTCTCTCAGCTTCATGCACAATGCCCTTAATTCATGCTATTTCCCTCACGTTAGTTGTTAATTTTAACCATTGTGAGGCGACTCTTACACCCTCTCCCCACCAATTAAAAAAGAGGATAACATTTTTTTTTCCCCTAAGACAATTATTCCCTTCATGTTTCACACAAAAAAAATGGGCTATAAGCTGTACTTAAAATCATGGGCAAGAAGCTATGACTTTGGAATCACTTAAAAATAAAAGGGGTAGTAATCATTTCCACTATTTGGATATTCAAGTTTTACAAGAACATTAAAATAAGGTGGGGTTTTTTTAAATTAAAGTTGCTTGAAGTCTAATAAGAGGTGCCTAAAAATTGTATTCTGCTGGGTGATATGTCTTTGGACACAGTGGTCTATAAATATCTTCATTACAGTATTAAGTATTTACTTATCAAAGGTGCAATTATATAGATAGAGTGATGTTGGTAGGGTGAATTCATCAGTGTCCTAGTGTTCTCATTTAGTTTTCCCTTAGAAACCTGGCTGGTTGTTAGCATAACCTTCATGATTCCTCTCTCTTGCTCCCTCCTCTCCTTCAAATGGGAGCAGTCAGGCATCCACTTCCATTCTCTCTCTCATTAAGTTTCTCTCTGCCTACCATGCCCTGTTTTATGTCAGTGCTGGGCAGGTCCTGGGACTGGACACTGCCCTGCTGTGACTTTCCTGGGCATGGACTGCTGGGGGTTTGGGAGAAGGGGCAGTGGCAGGGTGGGGAGGGGCTGTGCTGGTGCTCTGGTTGGGCTCTCAGGGCACTGGCACTTTGTCACACACTCACTGTATCATGCTGGGGTGTAACAAAAACAGCGGCTCAGAGCGTGCAAACGGAGTTGGGCTTTCTCTCAAGTCCTGTGACATCTCAGTCTTCTCTTTGGATCTCATTGAAAACTTGTTTACACAAACTAGCACTGGCCTGAAAATGGCATTTTTGTCCAACCACATTGAGGTTAGCAACACCTTAATATTTTCACGGACAGTAAATAAAATAAATTATTTGAAAGCACCAGTGTGCTTGCTGTTGACAGCAGGAAGACATTGTTGTATAGATATTTAAAATGACTAAAAACAGAAGCTAACATTAAATATTAAAACTAAGACAGTAAACTTATTTATGAAAAGATCAAATTGAGTCTTAAATTCAAAAGAAATAACATTATTGTCATCTGAAATCAAGATAGCTGAAGCATTCTCAAAACTGGGGAGCTCTTTTAAGGGAAAAAAATTCCAAGTGTTTATCACATTTTGGTTTTGATGAAGCTGCATTCTCTGATGCAAAAATGCTGGTATCCTGATAATGGAAAGATGAGTAATGTGACAATTGGGTACAATCACAAGGTATAGGTGATGAAATTCAGCCATCTGAAAGGAGGTATTTAAGGTCTGAAAAAAATCTTGGATCCATAGAGTTCAAGAGAGTTTTGCCACTGATTTAAAAAGCGGGAGGGTTTCACCTCTTTAGCAAAGCTTCAGCTTTCTCTCCACACTTTATGGGTTGGAAATAAACAGAAAGTTTCCTCATTTATTTTCTTTGGGCTTTGAACAATACTCAGAATTGGCAAAGTCACTTAATGATGCACATGAGCATGATATCCCAGCTGGGGAAACATACATTTGAGGCACAATGTTGTGAATAATAAATGACTGAGTCAAAATTTGGAGATAAACTTTCATGCCTAAGTCCTTGATTCTGTGTTTACAAACCTTCCACTTGTTGCTGAAATGTCACAAATAATGATATTTGAGATGAAACAGCAGCTCCCAAACCTTATTTTACCAAAGGAGTAGAAAATCTATTTTCTAACCTCAAGGGAAAAAACAAGGAGTAAAAAGAAAATGCTCACAAAGACAGAAGTGAACAAGAGAAAGACAAGACCATCTGCTTTTGTACAATTTTCTGACCACAAATTGAAGCAATGGTAAAAGAGGGTTCTTCCTCTCAGCAGTGCCAGAATCTCCTGGTAACTTTAGGAGTTAATGAAAACACAATTCAAAAGGCAGTCCTGAGGTCAAAATTTGTTATATGCTTTTTCTCTCTTTAGCACTGCCAGTTGCTGCACAAAGGTTTCCCAGAAGTCATTAGTATTTCAGAATTCAATTTTTACAAGACAAAATAGAATAAAAGTTCACAGTCAGATTCTGCCTTTAGCTTATTATCAGTTCAAATACAGCTTTTATTAACATAAGATTGATCAAGTTGTGTTACTAATACCTAAAGTCAGGCAAAAGACTTTTGAAAATCAATTTATTAAAAAATGTGATTATGTTATCTCAATTATTTACAAATCCAATGTTTTCCTGAAAAAAAAAAAACGAAAAAGAAAAAGAAA
>WEIU01018708.1:125929-137291 GCA_013389925.1 Aegithalos caudatus | reverse complement strand
AAAGCTTTATTGTCTGATTCTTACTAACTTTTGTAAGGTGTTCTGATACAGGCTTAACATGATTGGTGAATAGGAACGACAGCTCTCTAATCCCATTGTTAAAGTAGAGAAACAGCAAAACTGCAGCTTGAGGATATTGTTTTGAGGAAGAATAGTTGTTTACCAAGATTTTTTTGAGAAGAAGCCCTCTTGAGAAATTTTCCCTTGGGAAAAAGGTTAGTAGCTGCTGGCAGGCTAAAATCTCTCAGAAATATCAGGCCCACATGTATGCATTCAGGATAAACTGTTGCTTTATTCTGTCAGAGTTTTACATCATGACTCAAGATTATACATTCATTTGGAAACTCAGTATCATCTTTATGCATCAAACTACCTCTCATATTCTTACTGCTATAGGTGGCAAAATGAGAAATCATTTTACTTGTCTTATTGTAGGTGTCAGTATTACATTTTTCTGAATACAGCTCCTGAATGTTAGTGCATGCTAACATTTTCCAGTCTCTTCTGCTCATCCCTTCACTCACTCACAAAATAATGAGGTCAGTAAGATTTCCTTAGTTTGTGCAGGGTAAAAGTCACAGCAGGATCCTTCCTACTGATAGGAAATATCTACTTACAGCACAGATCACAAAGTGGCATGACAATGTTGTATTCACCATAGCTGGATGCCAACCAAGAAAGTCCTTACACCTTTGAACAATAGATACGAATACAACATGCCCTGATGAAGTTCTAGGTAGAGTACTCTTTAGAACCTAAAATATCCAGTAAGTTGGGCCCATGGGTGAAATGGAACAGGACTAGAGAAAGAGAAACATCTCAGGATGAATCTCCCTTCCTTCCCCCTGGCTGTAGCTATACTTTGGAAAAGATGGTACATAAAGGATGGCAATGACAGTGTGTGAAACTCATATGGGATGTAGCACCCAGCCTTCAGCAAAGCTCCTTCCAAAGTAGACCTCAGGGCTGAAAGATCTGATACAAGAAGAATGGCTATTGTTCCATTGCTTTTCTCTTTTGTAGAGTGCATCCAGGCTTACAGAGATTGTTTTGACCTATTAAATGGAGCTTTAACAAAAACATCAAAGTAGAACTTGAAGGAATCTGGACAGTGGAAACTGGTGCAGAACCATATGTAATTTGTGGCCAACAGTTCCAAGACTGTTATCTCAAACCCAGGGTGTACTTAAAACTCAATTTTATCATTGATTACTCCAGTCAATATGGCTACAAATCCCATCTGCTATAGCAGTAAAGATTTCAAGGCTTTTCCTGACAAAACCCTTGAGCATATTTCTTTTCAGTTTCCATTCCATTTTATTGCATTGAGAGAAGGCTTGCAGGCAAGCCTCAGGGCTGGGATAAGGTATCCCTATGAATTGGGAAGCATGAAACATACTCCTCTGTGCTGGCTATAATTAATATAGTATTCGTTTAGTTTTTTAGTTTAGTTTTAGTTTTCAAATAATTTTGAACATGGGAAAGGAAGAGAAATAGTGTGAAAAGAAAAAAAGATTTTAAATCATGTGTTCCTACACACTTTATATAAATAAGGCAGTTCAGCCACAGTGACTCAGGGTGTTTCAGTGACCCAACATTAATTGCACATAACCAGGTGTTGCTTCTGTGACTGCATGAGAAGATCTCTATACATGGGCATGGACCTCCACACACTGCCAATCCAATATAAATGCTTTCTGATCTCAGTGATAGTTCAGCAGATGATAGAGGGAGATACAGCTGATATATCTGCCATGAAACTGCTACCCCCATGAAGAGAAGGCTGACAGACTTCTGTATCCCTCATATGCAGGTGTCTTTGAATGCAAGAACTGGTTATTAGGCAATACACATCAAAAACACTCTGGGAAGATTGGGTAATTCTTTCTGAGAGGAAGATATAAAGACTGAGAGACAGTAGAGGATGACATGAGCACTAATACAAACATTATATTGAAACATTTTTTACATTTAAAATCTCATATACGGAACTCATACACTTGAGTCTCTTTCAATTCTGATTCAGCAATGAGCTGCATGAAGTAAGAAAAGGGAACAAGTAATATTGAACTTTGACATATAACACTGTAATTCCATCAGTCTTAAACTCATGGTTGTGCAGTGTCTGTAACTGGAGTTCCTCATCCTTGTTTGGGAATATAGCTTTTCATCAGAAACTGGAATGTTAACATCTGTACTTCTGCAGGATTTTTATGATTGGATGAGACTGGACTCTCTATAAAAAGAAAGATATTAAAATTTATATCTGTAGTGGTTTGAAGGATTTAACATTTCAATAGATGGATTTCAATAGGAGAGAAGTGTTTCCTACTAGTTGAAGGGTACACATATGAAGAAATGAGATTTTCATTTTTGTTTAACAGTAAAAGACCCTCAACCTGTGTGCATTCTGATGGAACAAATACTAGGTTGAATGGCCTGGGAAGAATTCCTACCAAATGAGTTTTACGGAATGTGGTGTCCAGAGATTGGATCCTCAATACTTTGAGTTATCTAAAGTCAAACTTTCCCTCCCCCTCAAATCTGAAAACCTCTAGGAAGCAGTCTGGCAGACTTCCATCTCTAATTGCCTTGAGTTATGTACACCTAATCTCCATCTTCCAGAGCCACAGAGCCCAAAAGCAAGCAGAGGCTCTTTCATGCTTACCTTGACTCTGCACAGCACAAAAGGCCCCTTGTAGGAAGACACTGTACAGTACTATATATCCTAAGGCACCCAGGAGCTGCTAAAGTAGCAAAATGTCAACTTTTAAAATTCAAGAGGAGATTTCTCTTCAGGCCACCCTTATCTCCATAGTAACAGTAATTCAGCAAAACACATTTTCATAAAGTAAAGAATATCTTGTGGCAGAATTCTTTACTTTCAAGCTCCCCTCTAACTGCATTTTTTTCAGAGAGATCAGAAGAATCAAAGGGAGTACTTTCAGCATTCCCTAAAATTACAGGTATTTCCCTCAGCTTGAAGGGATATTGTGAGGATAGGTCTAAGGGAATGATATGGTCCTCTACTTGTACAAAACATACTTTGTGGTTGACACATCTGTATTTATTTTAGGCAAAGATGTAGCAGTCTTGATGGCTTTTTGTCTCCATCTCAGTGATAAATGTTCTTTAACTGAAACTTTCCCAGCAGAAACACACTGGTTAAGCAGACAGCTTTACCAGAATGTAAACTAGAGGCCCACATTTGAGCTGTAACCACTTAGTTGGGAACAGTTTATTTTGGATTTAGCACTGTAGAGTATGTTAAGCTTTCAGCTGACCTAGATCTTTGCACGTATAAAGTGGTCTATAAGTGCTTTGCTGAATCTGTTCTGAAAGAAACAAAATAAATTACTTGTTTAGAAGTCAATCTGGCATAGTGTAAAAAGTGAATCACACACAGTTCAGGTTTTGTGATTTATTGACNTATATATAAATGTCCATATTTATCCAATGGTAATTATACAGAAAAAATACTCTTAGTTTGGCCTTTACATCATCCTGAACATGGCATCTCTCTTTATATATGGCAGCAGAAGAAAAGATGTCATAGTATGCATCTTTCTTTCCTACTGGAAGCAGTGACAATAACTGTTGCATTGTTTTGTTGTGTTTAACATAATTAAAGAAGAGATAAAAAAGCTATTTTTCCAAAAATGTCACATCTACTTGAAAAGCAAAGAGGGAGGAAGGATCATCTCTTCTACTAATTACTAAATTCAGCCAAAGTAGCATCTTATGTAGCACAACTGAAGAAACTGGAAAAAATCCCAGATGCATATTCAGCATTTGATTACATGGTAACCCCAGTAGCTTCATTAACACAGCTGTGTCAATACTGGGGGAAAAGTTGGGAGAAGTATCTTTTGGCAATGATAGTCTTTTGGAAAACTCTGAGAATCTTTTAATAGTTAGATGGAAATCATATCCTAGGTTTAAAAAAGATGAAACAATATTTTAAAATAATTCATCTTTAAATACACAAAACATCTTGGAAACACTGTAAAGTCATATATCAAGGCATGAAAAGTAGTTATTTAGATTTCTGAATAAACTGAGGCATCAATTTAGTTAAAATTCTTATGCTTTAATGCATTTTTAAATTTCTGGGATTGAATTTGATATCAGAGATGGTAAAATGACACAAAATCTTGGGTTGAAAGCATGCAAACACGTTCATTCCTCTTAAACATAATCTGTAGAGCCACTCCTCTCTTCTCCAAAATAAAATATGTGTCAGAAGTGGGAGCAAACTCTGTCTGCCTGAATATTTATCTGTGTTTGATTTAGTCACTACATGCCACTGCCATGGACAAAGACTAAAATGTAAATAAGAAAGTCTACCTATAAATAAACCTATCAGTGTTGAGCTTAATCCTTCTTCAGAGAGCACGAACACCCATTCTATGCTCTATGCCCTTTATGAGAGCATATATCATAAAAGAAAGAGGAATCTATGTCAGACTGGTTTCCAATGGATGTGCTTCCCAGCACAGTAGAGAGCCTACACCCAGGGGTTTTGGCTTCTTTTCAGCCAGCCTCTCAGGAATTAACTGGATTGCAAGGCCAAGGGCAGAGCACTCTAGGAGGAACTGTGCAAGTTTCCTGAGTCCTCTTCCTTCTCCATGTGGATTTTATCAGGGATGAAAATGTCACAGTTCTTTGAAAAATCTTTTCCCAAATATCCTAAGTGACTGTAAACTGCAAGTTTACAGATGTATTACATTCCTCAGTAATAGGAACAATACCATTCTTTTGGCACAGACCTTTCTCCACATTCATTTGGACTAAGTGGGTAAAGTTGGCTGCAATTACTTTCAGATTTCATGGGGTTTTTTTTTATGACTACCTGAGTTTCAGCTGTTACAAAGGGCTGGACAGAATTTATCTAACTTGAGAAAAACTTGTTAGACTCCAGGAAGGTCAGACTTTAAAGCATCTCTTCTTTCTTTCAGATCTGAGAAAATGTAAACAAGACAAATCATAAGGAAAAGAAACCACAAAAAAAAAAAACCACACCAGCAAAGCTCAAATGCACAATATTCAGAAATGCCATGGAAGGAGGAGATTGGGCTGGAATCTGAGAGAAATGTCTTAATACCATTTCTACTCTGTCATCATGCAAATAATTTCAAGGACAGTAAAGGTCTGAGATAACCGAAGGGGTGGTAATAGTTTTAAATGGAGAGAGGGCAGGTTTAGAGTAGACATTAGGAGAAAATATTTTACTGTAAAGGTGTTAAGGCACTTGGAGCAGGTTGCCCAGAGAGGCTCCCCTATCCCTGCAAGTGTTCACAGCCAGTGCTGGATGGGGCTTTGAGCAACCTGGTCTAGGTAGAAGTTGACCCTGACCTTAGCAGGGGGGTTGGAACTGGATGATCTTTAATATTCCTTGCAAGCCAAACAATTCAATTATTCTGTGATTTGCAACTGACTTGTTATTCTTGGGGCCATGGTAACTCTGCTGCATCCTGGTCAAAATGAATCGTCTCAGTTACCTGATGCCCAGTGAACACCTGCTGCCAGATACAGAATGGTGGATGGCAGAGCAGAGATGTGCACGTTTCAACTCAAACCACAGCCCAAACAAAGTCTGAAAGGAGCAGTGCCTGTCACAGTCCTACTTCCACTAGGCTGGGAATAATACAGAATAAAAACAAAAATGCCAATTTTCAGTAAAACTCAGTAGATTATGAATTCTGATGGAAACAGATAAAACTGAAGAAAATCAAAGAATCCCAAGAAAAGGGATTCAAAATACTTTATTCTCTGTTTTACCCTTTAGATTAAGAGCAGCTGGTCCTACCACTAGGGGCTGGAAATTTCATCTTTTTAATTTTTTCATGTACTCTATATTGAGCCCAAGCACCTTGCCATTATTCCAGCATAACTCCAAGGAGAAAATGTCTAGAAGACAGGAGTTCCAGCAGTCCTGCCATGCTAGTTCTCTTCCTTTTCTCCCTGCAGTCTACAACCATGACAGGCTCGAGGTCTGCATATGAAAGTCAGCATACAGTATTTAAAGTGGCCATTTCTACTTAGTCTCCCACTTTCAGTTATATTTAGTTAAGAGCTTGCACCTGTGAACACATTTCTTTGGATCTTCGATTTTTACTTTGTCCTTTCAAAGCACAGAAGGGAAATAAAACCTCTGATGTGATAATCAGTATTTGTGAAGACTAAAAAGAAACATTAAAAACTAAATAATAGAATTTAAACCTATTATAATAATTGTTCCACATATAAGCATCACTTTATTCATTTTTAACTTTCAGGTTTTTTTCACTTCCAATGTTGATCACTAGAAACACTCAGATGAGGCTTTCCAAATGCATTGGTGGTAAATAATGGCACTGCAATTAAATACTTCCAACACATTAAACAACTATTAAAATGACTTATATAACTATTTTATCTATTCATAGATGACAGTAAGTCATGTCATAACATTTCACTTTAAAGCAGAAAGCATTTTTTATGCATAAGAATACTATGTTAGGAGCAATAGTAATTATTTTCATTATCTTAATTATAAAAATTGAAATCTCAGAGTTATTATTTGCAAAATTTCTCATTGTTTATATTGTGCAATGCTTTCAGAATAGCCACCATTTGCAGCACAAATTGATCTAAAAAATAAAAAGAATCCTAATTGTATAACTTATTTCAACACTGTCCCACTTCTAAAAGGAATAAATAAAAAAAATCTTCTCTTTGTTGAGGATCACTTGAGAATGTAATCTTATTTTAAGTGATCACCATTCATTCCCTCCTCCTAGGAGAAGAAACATAGACCATCTCCCTAGAGAATAAAGAAATTAGTGCCTAGGATAAAGAAAAAAAAAAAAAGGCAACACCTAGGCTTTTAATTTCCTATATTGAAAATGTGCTTTAAGAAATAAGGAAATAGTACACTGAGAGCAAGAATATTTCATTTTCCAGCAAGAAGTGTGACATAAGCCTGAACCTGTTTTGGTATGACAGACATTAATGACCTCTGTAAAAGCAAATAGAGATTCAGGGAGGTGTTTTTAGAAGACAAAAGGGAAAGGCTTTGGTCAAAGAGATAACAGGGTAATTAACAAGTCATAGTTATATACTAAAATACAGGATCTTAAAATGCATAAAACAGGGACTCATCAGATTTAAGCAGGTTGTTTATTTTAAAGCAATAATTAATTAGCCTTCACTAGAAAGACATTGGAAGTGCTTGTAACCCCAAATCATGCTTTGTTCAGCATGTAAACTACAAGAAGTATTCCTGATTTCAGTTGCAGCCTATTTCTCAAATGCTTGTCTCTCTTTGAAGTACCTGCAGCTGGAGATGAAGCAGCTCTCAAAAGAGAGAAACAGGATGTTTGAAAACAAATATCTTTATTTGTTGTTCATTTAGCATCTCAGGCAGCAGAATTTGCATAATTGTAAGCAGATTTTAAAGGCATTTTAAAAACTAATAAAATTAGGCATTTGAGGTAATTCAAAGGCAAAAGGTTCTATGAGAAATGTGAAAACTCAAAAGTGATTTTTACATTTTTGTTTTTTGTGGAGTCATTCTCACTGCAAGTTTCCTAGCTGGCAGGAGTCAATATACACCATTTCCTAAAATCTATATTTGCAACCCAAATTACATTTACCTCTTTTCAGCGGAGGATGAGAAGAAGAAATGAACATAGCATTCTTGGGTGTAGGAGGTCTTAATCAGAAATAAGAAATAATGGGCTTAAAAATTAGAAGAGGAGAGAAGTTACTAATCTTTTCCCAAATTACTCAAATGCTTAGGACTAAAATTTTTTTCTGTATGACATTTTGCCTATAAAACTATCTGTTTGCTTTCAGTAAGACCATTAAAAAGCAGATTCCTCAATACTGTGAGGAAAAGTGATAGCTGCATTGGAATGACTGTTAATTTTACTTTGTATTTCCTTTTATACACATTTCTCCCTTAACTGTAATAGGAAGACATAGGTGTGGCAGATGTGTAATGGGATATGGAGGGATGTCCCCACATGATGTTTCTCCAGTTCCAGAAATGAGACCTGAACACAGCCTGTGCAGCTTTACCAGTCCCTTCCCCATGGGCAAGTGTGAACCATTTTTTGAGGGTTACATTGCTAATGTACATGTGGACAGAGCTCATCAAGCACCATTCACTCCACTGTTCTGAACTGTATTTAGACCAAGATGGGAGTCACCTTTCTCTCTTTCTATGTGTCCTACATATATATGACTACGCCAAATACTTTTTTATTTATCCATTTGTCTCACATTTATTAGCACTGGTTTAATTCCAGCACTGTTCACATGTACAGTTGAGACAAAGTTAGACTCAGAGGTACACACACCCTTTTATTAGCAGAGCTGCAGAGGCTACAGCATGCAAGCCACCTGTGGCTTTTAAAGCTGGCCTCACTACCAGAAGAGCTGAGGATTTTGGCAGATTACACCATTATGGTGATTTTAAAGGAATATTTCCTCATTATAGAGGGCAGCCTAAAACTGGGGGGCAGTGATAGAACACCTTGTCAGCAGCACTTAATGTAGCTTGCAAAGGCTTCACTTGGGAATGAACTCGATGAGAGTGCACTCAGTTTTCAAAGGCATCATATTGTTAATGGAAGTAAAAGTCTTGGGAATAAGCACAGAGGTAATAGGAGGCACAAAGTGCTGACTCTTCAATATCAGCATTTGCAATGTGACATGCAGCTTGCTCTAAAAAACAGCTTTTAAAATCTTCAGGACAGTGCACAGAAGGCTTCTGCATAAGTAGTCTTTCTCATTTATGAATATAAATGATTACTTTGGGAAGGAATAAAGGCAAAAATGATCCACCTGAGTATGGTTTGATATATATATCAGGCTGAACTGTCAATTTCAGAATAAGTGTGGAAATTATCATAACATCTTGCAGATGGACACTGGCTGGACTAAAAATAAGCAGTTAACCTCACAGAAATGAGGGGTGAATAATATCTGGCTGCATGAAGTATCTAAGTTTATTCATATACTCTTTTAGCAGACAAAGAACTCCACTAAGCTGCACACCTTCTATTTCCAACATATTATATTTATTTGTACCTGAAGAAAGGGACTGGCTTCTCTGTTGCATGCCATATGTGCCTGAATGGCTGCTTCATAATTTTCCCAACCTTCAGATCTGAAGTCCAGGTTAAAGATAGGCTGTCCGTACTGGTGTTCTTAGGGGACTATTTTTAAAATCAGCCTTCCAAGACCAAATCAGTTCATAGTATTCTCCTCAAACAAGCCACCTCTTTGACACACTGAGTGACACCCCAGGGTAGATGGGTTCCTGTGATAACCTGTGGTCCTGACTACCCGCTCCAGTGCAATCAGGGTGCTCCTTCCAGGAACCCTCTGCCTCTTGCATGATAGGGGGGTTTGACCTGGGTCCTGGGTATGCCTCCATCCAGACTTGCTCTTCAGCTCTTTAAGGATTTTCCAGATTGACATAAGACCAGAGGAAAACCCCAGCCTTCATCTGAGGGTGACCCAGCCTTTCTGCTGCCAAATGGTAGCTATCCATGAGGAAGTTTCTATGCCCTATGTTGCAACCAGCCTAAACCCCTAGACTGGATCCCTGCCTAGGGTTGCCCCAGTAACATATGTCAACGCCTCTGAAATTATAGTCCTTCCTCTACCACAAAAGCATACATTCCCTAGGAAAATAAACTGCATCAACTGGTTGTTTTCTTCAATGGGTGTGTTTAAAACCAGCTGGAAATTAAGCTCCAAGCAACCACTTCCCTTCCCACCACCCTCTTGAGGGAGAAAGGGTGAGATTACAGCAGAGATTATGGGTTGAGAAAAAAATTTACCAGCAACAAAATAAGGAAAAACAAGCAATAACAACAACAATACTAATAACAAGTATATGAAAGAGGGTGATGATATGTCAAAAATGCTCATGGAAGTCTGACTGACCTGATGTTGTGACTGGTGACATGCCTTCCTGAGACAAAGGAGAAATGGTGGCTGTCACTGCAGACAATGCTTTTTGCCCTGAGCCTGAGACAATGATGGACAATTCCTCTGAGATGGAGTGCTCTACCCACACAACCTGCACCACACCGACCACTCCTCACCCCATCCCTGCCACCCCACCAGATCTGTTCCCCACTTTGCTGCCTTGGTAAATGGAACAAAATGGCTGTGGTTCTGTGTCGTGTCCATTTTTCTTCCACCCAAAGCCGTGGATCCTAGTGATGATGTGCATGGTACAGAATAATAAACCTGGATTCACACAGGGCTTCAGGCTCTGCTGCCCTCACAGCAACTGTGAGAAAATGAACTCTGTCCTGCCAAAACCAGGACAGGGTGACTTTGTATGAATCAGTCCTAGCATCCACAGCTGCTCCCTAGGGCTGCAATGGGATGTGGGGAATGTGTAGAAGCTCTCTGTTGGTCGTCAAGACAGTGTCAGGAAACAATGAGGTCACTCTTGAGTCTCAGCAACAGCACATCACTTCTCTCACATCGCTTTTTCCTCACTTCTTCTCAAATAATAATTGTGCTAGCTATTTTTGAGAGTCTGTATCTAGTCCCCTAAGGTCAAGGACCTTGTGAATGGTTGACATGAGGGCAGTTATACATTTTTAAACAAAAACCTTAAATATTTTTGAATTACAAACAGTTTTCTCAGCTGGCTGAACAAAGTTTCCACAGCACAAGAGAATACGTGCTGTTCATCCATATTCATTTAAAATGGATTTATGGTATGTTATCCTTGTCACAGTGGCTCCCATATATTTACCACTGCTCATGCTACTCACCAAAATATTTCTGTAATAGATCATTGTCTTCCATTCAAGGACTTCGTATTTGAAACAGAAAATAAAAATAGTTATAAATAATTGAGCTTGTGGAGATGACTTACTGCTCCACATAATGTATTGTGTGGCAACTAACTTTGTTTTGAGAACAAAAAAATAAACATCAAGGTTTGCTATTCAGAGACATTTGGCAGAAAATAATCCTTTGTTGGGGGTTGGATTTGTTTCTTTTTTGCATATGGAATTTTTTCCTGGTGGGTTGCTAGGGAACTAATTGCTGGATGTTTATGGGTGCTTGACCAAGGCAGGGAAAGGATGGAGTGGGGGGCAGTTTTTTTTTTGTTTTTTTTTTTTTGTTTTGTTTTGTTTTGTTTTGTTTTTGTTTTTGTTTTTGTTTTTGTTTGTTTGCTTTTTGGTTTTTTTTGTTTGTTTGTTTTGTTTGTTTGTTTGCGGTTTTTGGGGGTTTTTTTTTGTGGTTTCCTCCCATTTTCTATTTGTGAAGTCCGATTTCTATACCCCATTGTGATCAGTTCCTATTGATGATGTCGAATTTCTATACCCCAGGGTTGTAA
>WEIU01018708.1:96125-125707 GCA_013389925.1 Aegithalos caudatus | reverse complement strand
TTTGTTTTGTTTTTTTTTTGCTCCTGGCATCGGAGAGGGCGGTTCTGGCTGCTACTGTGGGAGGATTTTTTCATTGTCTCCACAGGGTCCGGTCCTGAGAAAATCTACCCCTGTTCCCCGGGAATTGTTGAGTTCATCTCCTCCTGCCCTGTTGAGCCGACCTTGTCCTGCTGCCGCCGTCTTTTCGGCACTGCCCTGAGGCTTTCTGCTGCACTGTGTCTCCTCCCCTGCTGGGACATCCCTGCTGCTCCAGCTATGCCACGGAGCTTCCTGATCTCACCCAGCATCCCGGGATATTTCACCATTCCAGCCTGGTGCTTTTTCGAGGGATCAGACTCACCCCCCCCGGGCTGTGTAAACAAAGTCCCTAGAGGTGTTTTCCTGTTCTGTTTTATTGTCAATGCTGTAGTTGCTATTGTTTGTTTGCATTGTTATAAATATTAGTAAAGAACTGTTATCCCTATCACCATAACCCTGCCTGAAAGCCCTTTTAATTTCCTAAATTATAATAATTTGGAGGGAGGGGATTTGAATCCTACATTTCCTAAGGAGGTCCTGCCCCCTCCTTAGCAGATACCTGTCTTTCAAATGAAGACACCCTTCATTCCACAAGCAATGGAAAGCTATGATTTAAATTTAGTTCTGTTTTACTTCTGTTTCAAAGCAGATCTCCAGAAAGTAGAATATTCCTAAAATATATTGAATATTTTCAATTGAAAATCTATGCTGGAATATTGGAAAAGTCTATAAAGTTGGAAATACTGGGAAAAAAGAAAACAAAATTTTGGAAAACCCAATAAATGCAGATTCAGTTCTCACACCTGCACATCTCAGACACCTCAGCCAAGGCACTCTCAGAAGCTGAATTCCACTTTGAACAAAATGGCCAAAATAAAACCTCACTTCTGAACCTCTCGCTTAGATACCTCATACAGCACCATGCTTGCTAACCCTCCTCAAGTGTTGCATGTTGGCTTCCCATCAGCATTGTGTAATGCTGTCACAGTATCTACTGTTTTGCCTACTTTTCTGGCAGTTTTCCTCCTGAAGTCTTTCCTTTCTATTCTTAGCCTCTCTTTATAAACCCAGTCCTCAAAGTAAAACATGCTTCTCACATGCTGTTGCAGTGTCCCTTGAGAAGCTCAGTCTCAGTCCACCCAGGCTAGCCCTATACTGCGCACATGCAGGGGACACTCCTTCAAGTCCAGGGAATAGAAGGACCGGCTAAGGGATTTCTCCCTTGCACAGGAGAGACGATGCTGGCAGAAGAAGGGGTCAGACTCTGTTGGAGGGCAAAATCCAAGACTTTATTCCGTTCTCGATGGAACTTCTGAGTCTCAGCGGAGCTGCTCCACCAGAGCCCCTAACACAGGGGGGACGGCAGCATAAATGCAGGGGAGGTACAAAGGGAGGGCATAGGCTACCTTCCAATAAGGGGCAAGGTACGAGTGGAACAGGGTTGGAATGACTTACAGGGAAACCAATGGGATCAAGGGAGGAACTTCCCCTGTTCCTGTCCTATCCTTCCCCGAACCTTCTAGAAGCAGGGGAGAGCAGTCAAATGACAGGCAGGGCCAGAGGAGGGAGACTGGGAGGATTGACAAGGGAAAAAGGGTAGCGGCAAACTTGGAATGTAACATTAACAGGGAAACAAAGGGGAGGAACAAAGAACAAACCATTTACATAATACAACAATATGCTTTCTAACTCTGTCATTACATCTTCCTACAGACTCTCTGTAAATCAATGTCCAGGATCTATCAAGCTTCCCACAGCAAGCAGGGTAATATCTTGACCTAGTGGTCTGTGGGGTTTTGTTTTTGTTCTTTGTTGTTGTTGTTTTTAAATGATGTACAGCAATACAGTAAGCCAGAGAGCTGACTTAAAATCTGAGTAAAGGTCGGTGATGGTGCTATCCTTGAGGAAGCAATTGAAAGATCTAGAGAGCACTGTTGCATTAAATGATCTGACACTATAACCTAATAAACACCTGTAGACTTGAGAGAGATATGCTGATATAGACTGTGTGAATTTGGTCAAAAAGGAATAATTTTTGTACATTTTTCAAAAGGTAAAACCCTTTAGGAGTTCTTTGTTCACACTGTACTTGCAGTAGCAGATAAACAGATCTTTTTCAGTATTTCCATCTTGCTACATGCTTCTGTGAGTTTGTCCCAGCTGAAAACACTCTTGGTGGTTCAGCAACATGAAATACATCCCTTCTGGCAGAGGAAGCTCTTGCAATACTTTGCTGCAGCACAGGTAATTACCCAGGAGATGCAGGCAGGGGCTTCTCTGGCTCCTTGCTGAATTCATTGTTTCATCATCTACACATCTCACATTTAATTATTTCCATTTTACTACCAAAGAATTGAGAAACAGTTTTTGAGGAGTTGCTGGTTAATCAGCATGCAAGGATTGCCTGCCTCCTGCACTTTATTAGTTTTGCAGACTGAGTTTATAGCAGGATCATTAGAGCAATACTGGATTACATAAAATCTAGACACTTACAGACTTTTGAGGTGTCTCACCTGTGGAAAAAAGCTTTCATAATTACTTCATCAGAATTTTGTTATCTGTCTAGCCCAGGCAAACTTGTGGCAGTATGCCCTCTAAAATGGGCAGTTAGAACAAAGTATTTGTTGAACTCCTTATGACAAGTATTTCTTAATAAAGTGTAAGCACGTTTCTATTGCATGACAAGGTCACAGTAAGATGCTGTTGTGAGGGAAGTACAGATGGGTTTTGATTTTTTTTCTTTAAATTGGGATATTATAATTTTTGATTGTAATTCATGTTTTATGTGAAATTAGGTGTTAATTGAGGTTAGATTTTAAATACTTAAAATTACTTTTAAATACTTAAAATGATAAGTAGTTAACTTTTTCCATGTGGTAAATGTGTAAGATGGTTAAAAGGTGCCCAAGTTTCACTGATTCTTTGTCTAAGGGAATCTTAAGGAATCAAGTACAGTCAATATTGTGTAAGAAACTAAGCAGGATGTTTTGGTGGTTGCTAACTAAACCCCTTTTATCTCAGAGGAGTTCCCCAAAAGTGACTTTTGAAGCTTTCTATTGTTATTTATAGTTTTAGCACTGACATTCTTTCACTCACCTCAGTGACACTGGGATCTTAAAGGTGAATTTGAAATTATTTTCTTAAACATAGCCTACGTTCCTAGGTGGAATCAAAGCTGTATTTAATCAACCTGTTTGCCTGAACCTGGTAAATACCACAAAGTACACTAGGAAAAACTGGCAGAATTATTGCAGAATGTTTTAGCCAAACATGTTGATCCAGCTGGGGAAACCACATCAAAGAACACAGTTTACCACGTTTCTGCTCTTCTATCTTTGGCAGCTAGTTTGATTGTTTCAACACCTTTTTTTTTTGAATTACGTCAGTCAAAAAAAAAACAACAAACCAAAAACCAAACAACAAACCAAGTTTTTATTTGGCCTGATTAAAATCAGGGTCAATCAGAAGTGATTTCTGAGCATCTGTATCGTACTAGGGGAAAGTAAAGTTATTTATCCCCAAGTGATACCTTGCATAAGGACTTGACTGATTGACTGATAGAAACTTCCTCCTCACCCCTGGAGAAGTGAAGTTTTTCAGAATCCTGAAGAGGGAAGACAATGAAAGAGCTGTCTGGAATGCCACTACAACTATGATTATCAGTATGTATGATAAACTTGTTTTCCTGATCCTTTAACAAGAATTTATTATAAAGTTTGACTCATTTAAAGCCAGTATAAAAAGCTAAAACCCAAAACTCATAACCCACACTTATGAATTTGATAATTTGAGGAAATTCAATATACAGTCACATAAAAAGCAGAATTTCAGTTTATAATACAAAATCTTCCTGTTTTCTTATAAGAGAGAAAGACATCTTAATATTATCAAACATCAAATATAGTGAAAGTCTTTCAATTTTTATTCAAAAATAAAGAAACAAATGAAACTGAAATGCTCCTTAGGCTTCAGCCTGGATGAACAGCACCTGGCCAAGCTCCTCTTGAGCTTATCAGAAATACTGTCTGTTCCCAGGAGCTAGTACTGTCTAACAAGATCCTACTTTGTTGTTGTTGTTGTGTTGTTTTGTTTAATGAGTTAAATGAATGAAAATAATACAGAAACAAAATATTTAAGCTGTGCAATGGTACAACACCTAGAGAATGCCCTTGGTTCTATTGTTCAGTCCCTTTTTCTACCCAATGTTCAAGGATGGTTCTATTTGAAAACTTCCAATAGGAAAGCTTACAGAGTTTGATGGACAGATTCAAGGTCCAACAGGGGTTTCTCTCTTGGCACTCAGCCAGTTACAGAGGGACGTGTACAGAACCTTCCAGATGAATCTCCTAATAAGTAAAGGAGTAAACTGAAACCTTTTCCTTATATAGAAACACCTTCCCAAGTATGGGAAGTGCATTACTGCAGACTACTTCACTACCTTCGAGGGGAACTTTTCACAAGTAGCTTGTACAGACTCTTATATCTGTGTGCACGCAATTGTGTGTATGCTATAGCAAATGTATGGGAATGCTGCTCTCCTAGACTCTCAGTTACTTCAGACTCATGAGTAAGTTAGGCCTGCAAGTAAATAACTCTTGAGGTGTTTTAAATCCTATATGGATCCTTTGCCAAATTGTTAAACATAAGTTACAAATTATATATTGAGTAAATTAAATGGTGATAAATTAGGGTCCTGTTAAGCTGAAGATAAGTGCCTTTCAGTTTGAATGGATTGACTCCAGATTTTTGTTTGCTTTTCCTCCAGATTTTTGATAATCATCCAGTGAGCAGTAGAGTGAACCTTTCCAATGAATTTTCTTGTGATGTTGCTTTTATATTAGACTTGTTTTTACTGATACCTTTGCTGGTGATTCTTTAAGGGATCTTAAAACACTCATTCACATCAGAAACAAATCTTCCTTAGCCTTTGAAAAGCTAAAAGCAAAGCTGAGAGAAGTTATTCAGACAGCTTTTTCATGTAGTAATTTTGGCTTTGGAATTACTCTTCTTTCTTGGTATGTTATTGGGTATTACAGATTGAAGTACTATATTACCTTAGAGCTCCAAGGACCAAAAAAAAAAAAACAAACAAAAAAACCCAACCCCCCTCCCCCCCACAAATAAAAAGGCACAAATTACAGAATGACTTCTCTCATTTTCAAGAAACTATTTACAACAGAATGAGGTTGTCCTCCACAGTACTTTCTTGGGACCTTTTTCCTCTTCCATGAAGATTTTTACAGATTTTTCTATACCTACCGATTTAAACTTTTCAAAATCAGAATCTGGGACTTACGCAAAGCAATAACAAAAAGTGTAAAACACCAGTTGTCTGACAGACCTTCTGCAAGCAGAGACACCAGTAGATCAGAGAGAACTCATTTTTCCCTAAATTGAAATGATAAGAAGAAGAAGTTTCATAAAATCACTAGAGGCAGGAACCATCACCTGACACAATGGTTCTGGGTGTATTAGAGTGTATATCTTGAATTGTGACACAGCAGAAAAGTCAATAGTCTTCTGTCTGACCTGTGATTAAACTGAAGCTGTAGAAAGTAGATTGTAGATTTGTGATGTAATCTGTACAGAAAAGGAGAAAAATGCTGAAAATAGTAAGAAAGGTGAGAAAGGAAATAGGTCAATAAGGGAATATAAGAAGTAAGTGCAATTGCTTTAGAACATCACTAAAATATTAAATCTGCCATCCACAGAGGAAAAAAATAGCTCGTTTTGACTGGGCTAGACAGTACACACTTTTACTCTGTCTCTGCAGTCACATCCCTCCTATGTTTTCAGAAGTGAAAGAGCCACGGCATGCTTCAGGGTTTGTGAGGACATATTGATAACACTTACTACTCAGTAACTAAATAATCCTTCCTGTGCAGATGTGATTTTAGACCTAATTTTCAAATTTAAATGTGAAGACAAATGTTGCCTTCAGTTGCCAGACAAAATCCTGTAGAAAACAAATATTTGACTTTGTCTAAAACTCTTAGAGGAAAACAGACTCTACCAAGCACAATAAAAGTAAAAAGAATAAATAAAGTAAAAAGTAAAGCACAATACTGTAAATGTAAGAATTATACCTCTAATACCATCATAAAGGATATTTTATTATTTACTGAAAAGAAGTTTTCATTTTATTATTTGCAAAATAACCAGAGGAGAATAGATTTACTGGTATAGTCCAAGAGCCAATGTCTTAGTAAGGTCTCCTTGAAGGTCTCTGATGTTCCTTCTGGAGGAACATCTCTCATTGACCCCTCAGGGAGTTTGATCATTCTAAATTATGTTTTGTTTGGATGCTTTAGGGTTGCTAATATGCAACCTCCTTATGCAAATAACCCCCGTACCAAGCTTTCCAGTACATTATTTTCTTGGTTTTATCACTGAGCTTCAGCTTTACAATTCTCTCATTCCCCTAAATTCTTCACCTTGCCCACTAAGATTGTAATATTTGTAAATTGCATCTGTGGCAATACTTGCATTCTATTCCAACTATTTTCTCTTATAAATTTTCTATATTTTGGATTTTTAAAATTTATTACACAGGAACCTACTGCATTCCCTATTTCTCTAGTTAAACTGCTCCACATAATGACCTACCAAAGAAAAGTCATGTAGACCTGTTAGAAAATTCTTGGCCTAACCAATGGAGGTTGTACTAATTGTCTGCTCCATGGCTGGACAATGAGAATTCATTTTAACTTGAGTGGTGAGGAAAGTATCAGAGGAGGGTCTTCCTGGATGCAGCATTTATCCTGACTGAAGTGGGATACAGTACAGCTTGATATAGAACCACTGCAGGGTGCTCTCTGCCAGATTTGTGTTGATTTGCTGCACTTGTAGTTTAGAGAAATTTCAGGACTCTTGCAAACCAATGTTTAGCTTACTTTTTCCAGGTGGGTAGTCTGTGAATTTGAGAGGTGTGCAGAAGAACAGAATTAGGTGGCATTAAAGTGCACAGCTGTAAGCCATGAAAGGCTGCTTGCTGTGCTGGTAGGATCTTCTGCTAAAATAGAGACAAATAGAAGCTTTATCCCTTTGGAAACCCAGGACTTCTGTGTGTATAATGCTGCTACACATCTTTCATACTCCACTCTTTATTTAGTGTAGATCCAGCTGTTTTATTTCATAAAAAAATTATTATGTAGCCTGCCTCAGTATTACTTCTAAATCTAACTTGGTATCTCACGCAGCTTTATTGATAAAACTTATAAAGCTTTTTCTATTGCCAAAGGCACCCAGTCCTAAATATTTCCCTGAAAATTCTGTTTTAAACTAATCAATAAGCTCCTTTACTATTCTTAAATGGACAATAAGATGTTGCTATATATACATATCAATTTTGTTTTTAGAATTATGAATTAAAGTGATATTAGTCAAATTATGTCTTCTGCTACCTAGGAATGTGTAAGATGGGAAATGGCACAATTAAATTTGTCTGACAGGCCTTGGTGCATGCATTCTCATATGCTTTGTAATTACATGCATAGCTGATACTTTTCCCACAATATCTCTGCCTTAGCCAGTGGCACAGGTGGTTACACCTCTGCTAAGGGATGCAAGGTCCAGTGCCAGTCTCATTCTTCCAGACGCCTCGTTTCTGCTTGTTCTCTGGTTCTTTTCAAAGCTGACTCTCTCATCCTCTGTGGTTCCAGGTATTCTCCCTCCCTTACTACCTTCACGGCAGCTTTATTTCTCCTTCTTGCATTACAGAATTATTGCCAGGTTGTTAGCATATGTTTCTGACCTATTTCAGCTGTCAGAACTGCCTATTTCTTATCAGCTGCAGATGCTACAGTCAATTTAGACTTTACACTATGCATTTTAAGTATATAGATATATTAAATCTACATAGTTCAGTTCAGAAATCTTTCCAGTGCTTATAATTTACTTATGATTTCCTGCTTATGAACACCAAAAGAATAAAAAACAAACAATGCTTCTTCACTAAGTATGAAGCCTTTGATGAAAACCCTCTAGAGCTATGTACTGGAACACAACAGTTATCAAGTTTTGTTCGGTTTTACCTAAAATTGGCCAAATATCAAGTTGTTCTTGTAATGTTATTCTCAGAAACAGCTGAATAGTTTTATCTGAAGCATTTCTTTAAAAGTACAATAACTCAGCTTGAAGAGACAGGGTGAGAGTCTGGCAAAATCAAGAGTATTTAATAGTGGAAAGAATAGCCTCATAACAAGTTGTACCAACACTTCAACTTGCATTATATTTTCTTATAATCACATATATGCTGAGTGCACCCCAAGTGTTCAGAAAATATGGAGGGATAACAAAAATACCCAAAATTTAGCAGCAGTAGTTGAAAAGTAGTAAAATTGAAAAAAAAATTTGGAGGCCACTCTCAGAACTGTTTAAAATTCTCTCTGCCATTCAGTTATTTATCAGTGTTGGTTTTGTTATTGTTGTTATGAACATGCTGGGAAAAAAATCCAAGCTAATCTTGCCCCAGAGTGATTATTGCTTTATACTCATAACATTTGGAAAGCCTGTCATGCAAAGTACTGAATGCATTCATGAATGATGATAGTTTTTTGGTTTTTTCCCCAAATCGAATGAGAGAGCATAAATCTAAATCTGGTCAGTCATATATTTCTGCTATGCACATTTTTTAATTGTATGAAAAATAGTTGTAACTTAAATCATAAAGCAGTGTTAGTGATTCACTTCAGCTGATAGACACAGCTCTTGCAACACTGCAGCAATAACAATTTAAATGCATATTTCTCCGTTCATGAGTATGCTCCAAAAGCAAGAGGCAGTGGAAAAGAAGTGAATAAATGAACACTGAGAAAAGAAACAATTTAAAATACTTTTTTTAAAAAAACTGAACTATAGCTATGAGCTCCCTAGGCAGCTTATTTGACAGTATGCAATGAGAAGTAAAAGAATTTACAAGAGCTCAGACCTGAGCACCTAATCAATAAGGTAGCAAACAAGTCCATGGTAGCTGACTTCAGTACATGCCCCCTACCTGTGTGTAGGATATATGATCTAAATTTAGTAGAGTATATTGCAGTCAGTTGGCTGCCACACTCTTTTACCCTATGTAATCGCTCAGCTGTTGCTGTGTGTTCCTGTTTATTGATGTAGTCCACCTTAATTGGACTTGTTTTCAGTTTCTGTGCATGCTGCTGAGGGAAAATATTTCCAGCAGTAGAAAAGGAGAATTGGTCATAAACCCTCCCACTCCCCCTTGCAGGTGCTGTGCCAATAGCCTACCCTGTGTGCAGATGTGGGCTGGAGATCACCTGGGGCCCTTCAAGAAAAGTTAATCTGATTTCCTCTGGAGTGGCATGAGTGGTATAGTGGTATGAAGGAAAACAGCTAGCTTCAGATCTTCAAGGTAAGGTACTTCAGGCAACTGAAGAAATACCATTTCTATGCCTTATATGGAAAATGTAATGAATGCAGAATCTACTCCTTGCTTTTTTCCATATTAAACTCTTCTATAGATTTAGGATGCATCAACACATTCTTTTACAAGACATTCCTGAGTAAAACTGAGGTCAGATGTGCATAAACCTGTAGCTATCAAAGGTGTTAAGTGTGAGTCCAAGTGCTGCACCAGGCTGAATAAAGTTTCTTGGCTCTGCTGCTGCGAAGAGGCAGTCATCTGTATGACCTGAAATGGTTTCAAATATCAAAATGGCCACATTTTCATCATCTCCCAAAACCCACTGTCAGTTTATCACAACAAGGAACACTCCCTTACACCTCTGGTTGTCTGGTTTTCGTGATAGAGCTGTGTCTCCCACGTTAGGATGCCACCACGTTCGTCACCATGCTTTACTTCACCTAAACAGCAAGTCCGATCTTTCTGCATCCATAATATTCAGCTTTTGAGCTTGTACTGCTCATCTATTGCTCCCAACCTCCCTATTGCTTATAACAGCCCTGCTGATGCAGCAGCTATTCCAAAGCCCAGTCTACTAAGTAGACAGTTTGAATCTGGTCACAGTGCCATTTCAGTTTAAGCTTTAGCCCTGAGAATGTAAGCCAATTACAATTCTTTGGTGGGAACAAAATCAGACCTCATTTCCTTTTTCTAAAGTCTAATATCAAGACATACTATTTCAATGTCTTAAACTTATGGTCTTAGATTTAATGTATTTGTAGCTAAATATTCCCAAAAGCATTTATTTCCAGCTGTGTGCAAAATTAATATCCAAAGCATAAGGAACAACACAACTGAGCCAATCTCTTAGTTACAATGGAGAAAAGTTAATCACAATAAATGAAGAAGTATTTACAGTAAAAAGTGCATCTAAGAAAAAGAATTGAGAGTGTATATATTAACAACTAATAATAAAACATAAGTCAGAAGTACCACAGGAAACCCAATATATTAAAACAGCTAATTTACAATCCCCCTATCTCCACTCCTATCAAAATAAATGATCACTAAATAACTCCATAACAAATAATTTATAAAATTAATGCTTGGGGTAGCTAAAAGAAGTTTGGGTAAACTTTATTTAAACAATTCTAAAATTTAACAGTTCTAGTTGAAATAAAGGATCTCTGCTTTAATTTTAGAAAGTAGCTGCTGTTTTATTAATGATTTTTAATATCCAGTTCTCAGAGCCTCTTACCTTGGCTATGGTCTTGAAGGTATTATTCTGTTGCATCATTTTTTTCATAAGCAATTTATATTACTTAAAAATATCCATTTCTTATGAGGAAAACAAAGTCATCAATTTATTTATTGATCTCCTCTTCTAACTAAACAGGCATTTGTATAACACAATCCAACACGGCTGTCAAATTATAGTTGTTTACTCTTATACAACAAGTATTCAAACAAGATTAGATAGAAAATTATTCTGCTGAAAATTATTCATTGATCCTGCCTGTAAGGCATTAAATACATGCATGTGTGCCATATGCATGTCTTTTATGCCTTACAGGCAGGATCAGTGCCACTCAGCCTGAGCAAGAAGTTGTCACAACAGCAGGATCACCTGGAAAGGCAAAGAAAGGGTCTCTTGTACATAACTTTTGTCCAGAATTGGGCAAAGAACCCTGACAATTGTTAGGATACAATGATTCATGTGCTAGCTTGGAGATGGCTACAAATAATCATAACAACACCCTGCAGAGATTTTCTAAATGTGTGTGGTAACGCACATGGTTTTTTGAGGGACTGTTTAGGACTGTTATCTCAAATAGCTGCTTTGTTGCTCTGACCCCTCCAAAGAGAAAACCAGGAGACTTTTCAAATGGCTGCTATATTTCGAGATTGAGAGCTAAAACAGCGTAAGCTTGGGGTGGAAGGCAGAAAACATCTTGTTGTTGTAATCCTCTAGCAGTGTAGTCTTCTTTCTTTCACACTTGGTCCTAAACCTTATTTCAAGACACCTGTATAATTTAACAGTTTGATGCAAGAAAAACAGACCCAAAAGCACTTTCTTTTATAGCTTTCTGTCATAGCCTTCTCTTAGTGAGACAGAAGAGAAATGTAAGATCTTTCATTAGCTTCTCATCCTGTTCCTTCTACAAGTCTGATCTACAATAGATTAAATAGGATGATATTCAGATACTTGGCACAAGTTGATTAGGTAGACATGCACACTACTCACTGAACAACTGCACAGATGAGAGCTATCTTAGGGAGGAGATAAAGAATTGTCTCTGGAAGATGTTTCTCTGCTACTTCTTTCTTGGTGCTGCCACAATAGAGGAAAGAGCATTTCTCTCAGAAGAGATTGCATAGTCTGACTGTCTTGACAACACCAAGTTGAAGATACTTGCAATGCAATATAAAAATATTGCTCTTGTGTTCAGTATTGCAAATCTCCTTAGAAATCATCTGACAAAAAAATGAGCAAAATTATGACAGGCCTGAAGGGAAGAAAAGTGTATATGGTTGACATTTAGTTTAAATGAAATCAGAGAAAGAAAAGAAGTCAAGCAAAAAATTCAATACATTTCTCACAGACTGAGACTACGTTTTGAGATCAATACTTAGCATGGATGATAACAAACCATCTGGCCACTTGCATTTAACAAACAATTTTAACAATTGACACATCCATGACTTCTCTTTTCTTTACTAAAGTCCATAATGGTAATTGGGGCCACACCTCAAGATTTTTGTGCTTTCTTTGCAAGAATAAAAAAAGCACCTCTATTATTCTCCTTTTAGATAAAGAATGAATCAGAGAAACTCAAATGCCTAAGCCTTCTGAGGTGGGGTAAAATATTAGAGATACTTCAGGAACATTCTGATCTTCTGTGTATGAAGTATTAACCTTTGTATTTCCTGAAGATGCTTGAAAATAGCATTTTATTTACGCATCCACTTACAGGCAGTTCTCTAACTTAAGACAACTGTTTATTTACACTGCCCCAATAATCATCCAGTTAAAAACCATAGCTGGGATTTGGAAATCTGAGCAGTTTCTGTATCAGGAACTTTCACATTTGCCCTCTGTTTCTTAAATTTCTTCATAGAGTTTGAAACAAACCTCAAATGTGAGCATCAGATCTATATCTGTGGACTCAGTGGATGGATTTTCATAAACTATACCATACACCAAATAGTTTAAAAAATAAAAAAACAGTTGTGTTAATCCATAATATCTGTTGTGATACATACTAAGTAAGATGAAAACTCATAATGTCTATTGAAAGATAGTGTATGTAAACAGAAAAAAAAAAAAAAAAAAGAGACAGAATAACTAGAGGAAAATTCCATATTTTCTTTCTCTTTTTCTCTTTTGTACATTTTCTTGTTTCTGCATTTCTCTTTGATCTAGACTATTTGTCTTCAGAATGATTTTAAGGTTATTATATTTGCTAAACGTGATGTTTAAAAGCAGAAAATTGGCACATATTATTGTAAATTAATGATAAATTATAAAATATGTTATATTCTTTATACATCATTTCAATTGCAGAGATACATTTTTTAAAATCTATTTATTTTATTTTATATAGAAAGAGTGAGGTATGGAGGAGCTTTGATCACTGTCCCAAGTTTTAAAGACAGGATGCAGAATAGCGCATACATGTTGCAATATGTAGTCTTTTGGTCTTTGCTGAAAGCAAATCCTTTCTTTTTGTAATAAAAAAAGAGCTACAAATACTCTTTATATGCATGAATATACTGAAAGAATAGGCCCTGCTGTCAGTCACCCAGATCAGCTTTTTCCCTCTAGGTGCCTCACTCATCTCTAATTGTTTTCATCTCTTTTGAGACAAGTTGTGTGTTACCACACCAATCTGATTTAGGCTATAACCTCCCTGGGGCAGCGATTGCTAGAATTTGTGCAGCTGGCCCTAAAGGGCTTTGCACACTGGGATCTCAACCTAGCTACAGTTTTCAGGGTGTTCAGTGTTACCATTCAATAATTACAATTATAATTTCTCCTTAGTTGCTGCAGAGGGAGTTTGACATTTCCCAGTGCCTCTCTTGTAGAGAAAATATTAACTTCTCTTGCCCAATTGTTTTACTTCCTGCTTTCCATGTTGCAGCTCTGCAAGTTAATGAAGGTCAGAATTGCATGTGGAGTCAAAGTGAAAAGGGTTCCCTGCAGAAGGATGTGGTGCTAGGTCAGGATATCAGAATGGACAGCTGGGAGATGTTTAAGGCAATCACTTAAGAGTTACTGAACTCTACAAGGAATGAACAAGAAATGGTGAATGGTAATACTGTGGCTCAGCTACTCTGAATCTTCTCTCCTTTCCCTTTTAAATATAACCACTTGTAAGAGGCCTGGAAAGCTGTTCATTTCCAAATTTCCCTAGGTGAGCAGGTCTAGCTCTAGGCAAGCAAAGCTAACATTGCTGTCTCTAATACAGCTGTGTGTACTGGAGTATTTGGATCCTTGTTGTGTATCTTGAATTTCACTCTGTACAAAGGGAAAGGATTTATCTGCTTGTCAGACTTCCTTCAGCAGGGAGATATTTGTGCTGCATTTTTTTACAAATACAGACCCCTTCTAAGTGAAATGAGATAAACTAACATATTTATAGTTTTAGTTAAGTATTTTTATTGTTGGGACTTAAGCTATAAAGTCCTGTACTCATGTGAGCATCTGCCTTCATTAAAAGGCACAAAACAATCCAGGCCTCTCACAAGTCCTGTAGGAAGACTGGACCAAACACATTTCATTTAAAATCCAAGAGAATATAACAAAGGTTTCTAACTGCTATTTCTTATTGATTACTTTAAGTCAGTTCTTAAGAGTTTTGACGAACTGGCTAATGTGCTTTTGAGTTGCCATTAGTACCTATTTGTCAAATTTACATCCTTGATATATTAAAATTTCTGGGCCTAGTCTTACTGTGGGCAATGGGAAATATCCATGTTCCCTTCTGTCGTATGTCTGCATATAAGTTAGGTCATGATGCCTTGCTTATGATTAATGTCAAAAAATTAAAGGGACAATCTAACAGAGCCTTTCTTTGGAAATCTTTCGGGTGTACTTACAAACCACTTACTTGTTGCCTTGTTCTTTTGCTGTTTTTTTCTAGTCTTCTGATAGTTTATGTATTTTGGAGTCAGATTCCCACACATTTTCTATAAACAATATTATTGTTGACATTCCCTCCAGGTAGGAGGGGCAATTGATGAACATTTTCTAAAACCAGTGGAATTGAAGAGGTTGAACCTATGTCTTCCAATGTGGTCCCTTTCTCTGAAATGTATATAAGGTGAAGCCAAAAAAGTGAAGTTCTTCTTTGTTCTGCTCTGACTTTGTCGTCTCTGTTGCGTCGTTCTGTGATGGTAGTGCATCACTTACTGGAGGAGTGCTCACAAAAACCAGTAAACTTTCACTCTAGTATCTTCTAATATACAACTAATTTTTTAGTTGTATATTAATTTTTAAAACTATTTTTTTACTTTGATACTCTAAGTATCAACAAATTCCTCTATAATGTATCAGTTTCTTGAGGTTTTTGCTTAAAGCACTTGCTAGCCTCTGTTCTTGAAGGGATTGGACTTTTAACACTTGTCAGTTTTACTTAAAACAAGTATTTTTATACTTATTGTTTGATATGCTTACAGTCTGTTTAAAAGAACTGTTTCAATTATTTTTTACACTATTTCTTGTCCTTTTCCTTCATCTATTTAAGAATGCATTCAAGATTTGATCCAGTCCCATATCCTCAGGTATTTAGCCTAATCAAAGTCTACTTATACATTTAGAGTCACTGTATTAATAAGGGAGGCGATGAAGCACATCTGCCTGTCTGAGGGTGAGACTGAAAAACTAAAGTGTTTATATTCATTCTTCATTAGATATAGAAATAAGTATTTTAGTCCTTTTTTGCCCTTCACTGGTCCTTTTTTCTTTTTCAACACACAGGCCACCTTGCTGACTCATCTGTGTAGCTACCATTTACTGCTGTGTATTCTGTTCCTAATTGCCATTTCCCAATCTTCAGTCATAATGTGTAATGAGCAAAGAATAACTTCATTAATTTAGATTAACCAAAGTCCAGATCAATTAGAATACTGTAACAAGACTGTAAGACTCTCTTGTTCTTCCATCACCCATGACTAGCATTGAACAACAGAAAAGACCACATTGCTGTTTTCAAGGCAAGGGTGGTCCTTTATGGTTTATATAACTGCTTGAATTGAGTGATAATCTTTGTGCACACTTCACAGTAACCTCACTTCACCACCCACCCTGCTACTCTTCTCTAGGGCTAGCATGTTAATAATTCCCTTCTCCCTGAGAACAAATCTCTTGTAACTTAACTTCAGATGCTCTCAGGGTGAATGTTATAGCAAAAACAATGAAGAGGCATGCTGAAGAGAAGAGTTGCTGTATTCCAGAAAGGAGCTTTACTCCCCACATTCCACATATTTTGTAAATGGCAGAAAGGACATTTAAGGATTTATGCGAATATGATTTCAAATCCCCAGGAAGGGAGACAGGGCAGTTGGAAAGGAAAATCAAAGAAAATGTGATGGTGGTTATTGATAAAGAAATTCTACCTGAATTTTGAACTTTGTGGCTTCACAGAGTCCACTAGCTGGTTGTATGATGCTACCTGGGAAAAATTTCTTGCTCAAAATGCAAGGAAGAGCAAGTCAGAAAAGTTTGCATGAGTGGAATGAGGAAGAAGATCAAGCCAGTTTTTTGTTTGTTTGTTTGTTTGTTTGTTTTGTTTTGTTTGTTTTGTTTGTTTTTGGTTTTTTTTTTTTTTTTTGTTTTTTTTTTTTTTTTTTTTTTTTTTTGTTTTTTTTTTTTTTTTTGTGTGGTTTTTTTTGGTTTTGGTTTTTTTTTTTTACTTCTAACAAAAATTATATGGTTATACTGTAACTGGAGATGTATCTGGCTGATTAGTTTTCAGATACTGGCATAAACTGTGAGTCTTGCTACAACAAAGTCCAGATGTATGGATGCCAGCTCTACTGTGTCTCCCTCTTATGGCTCTGAGTTGTATTCAAGAACAGGAGACTTAATGATCCCTTTGAGAGATGGGTACACTACTTTTTTGGAGACTTTTATGTGCCCAAACACCTTTCAGGTCACAAATAATTAAATCATGATGAATTTAGTAATAATAAATTGAATGTTCTACATCTGTTCTATATCTATAGGTAAATATTGCAAATAGATTCTTATTTTAATGTAGGTAGACCTAAACAGTTTGACATAGAAAATGATGAAATAAGGTATGTCATTCACCCGAGAATACCAATTTAACAGTGGAAACCCACATAAAATAGATGTGGCTGATAAAGATATTGTGATCACACTGTTTGGGGTCTAAACACCATGGAAGTGGTACCATCAGTCGATCTCCAGGACTTGGGGGCAATATGAATGTGGTCCATGTTTTCTTAAATGCAGAAATATGAGCCTCTGCAGAACCATGCAGTACATTGCATCCATGAGACAATACTGCACTAGTGTGTGGGCCTGATATTTCTAAGAGATTTTAGCCTGCTAGCAGCTGATAACTTTTTCCCAAGGGAAAGTTTCTCAAGAAAGCTTCTCCTCAAAACAATATTGGCAATCAACAATCCTTTCCCAAAACAAGATTTCTCCAGGTGGTGTTTTGCTGTTTCTCTAGTTTAACCAATGGGATTAGGAATGTGTCATTCCTATTCACCAATCATGTTAAGCCTGTATCAGAACACCTTACAAAAGATAGTAAGAATTAGACAATAAAGCTTTTTTCTATACTCTTTGCCTTCTGAAATATTTGGAGTCTCTCATCTTTCTTTCATGTCCTACAGCAACACTAGTACATGTTTGACTATATTTGCAAAATTCTCGCTGCAAAGATGGCTGGCTGGCATGGCACCCAGTGATGTAGTTGGCATTCCCAGCTGGGGACACATCCATGCTCACACTGCACTTATCTGGGATTGTTCATTTAAAACCTGGATGCACAGCCCTGGAGAGAAATGACAGAAAACAAATAATTGATAAATTACATGACGACATTGGGCAGGGAAATATTTTCCTGTCCATTAAAATTTATGATTACGTTTTTCAAGCTGTATTTGTAGAACTACTGACTGTAATTTTCTAAACATTAGTTTATTCTGCTCTTTATTTCCTTCTCTGTATTTTAAATTTTTTCTATCCACTCTTTAACTTAACTGACTTGTATACTGTATGCAGCCTTTTATACTCCTTAGTGAAAAACACTGTGTTTGAATCAATGTAGTAATGCTTCCTCCTCTACCAAAGTAAACTTGCCAATTTCTTTGGGTCTAAAATTCTCATTTTATTAAGACTGCATTCTGTATCAACTAGAAAGTTCTGATCTTACTTAAAGTACCTTCATTAATGTCCTTCAACTGAAGTCCATTGCTGGTAAAATCAATATTTAATCCCTTGTAAATATGTTACATCATAATATTTTATTGCATATTCATATGCAATATTTTGTGGGATTTTTCCTAGAAAAAAGATATTAACTCTTCAGTAAGTACATGGAGTCTGAAGTTTAATAGGCAGCCCTATTCCTTGCTCTCAGTGAATATTTTAACAATGTTGCAAGCCACAAACAATTTTGGAAAACTTGTCATAGCAGTATATGCATTATCTTGACCCCAACTCATTTGCTTTTTACTTTCTGCATTAAAGATATTTTGGACCTGTTTGTAAAAACCTAGAGAATAAATTCACTATCTGTGAAGCCTGAAGGTCTGGGTGTACAAATCATAAATCAAATGCTAGCACATGGTAAAACTTGGCACACTCAAAGTTAAAATGTTGACGCTGTGCTAACAGTAATTCTTAGAGAGAAAACTACTAGATCATAGAGTCATAGAATGTCCTGAGTTGAAAGAGACTTGCAAGGATCATGGAGTTCAGCACCTGGCCCTGCACAGGACACCCCGAGGATCACATCATGTGCCTGAGAGCGTTGCCCAAACATGCCTTGAACTCTGTCAGGCTGGTGCTGTGACTGAGGTCTCCCCTCAGTCTCCTCCTCTTTAGGCTGAAGAAACCACACTGATTTCAGATTCTCCTGTATGACCTCCTCTAGGGCTTCCACTGTCTTGGTGAAGGAAGATGGAACAAAAAAGAGAAAAGGAATGAAATCAGATCTTTTGGAATATGAATAAAGTACAGTATGGTATTTCTGAATGTTGATTTAAAGTTTCACAATCAGAAGAAAAAAAAAACAACAAAAGTCTATCTTCATGTACAGAAACAAATCTCCTTAAAGACAGTAGGATGGCTAAGGGTAAACACATGTATAAGTAGTTTTCTGGGTGATTGCAATTTGCCTTCTGAAAGTCCTTCCAAAGCTACTTATAAGACCCAGATTGAAAAAAATGACCTTTGCTTCTTGTAATAAATGTTGGGTTTGGAGGGTGGGGTGATGATTTTTTATTGTTATATAATTATTAATATTATTACCACTACTACTACTACTATTGTATTAAGAGTTATGGAAGCTAGTGTTTGGTATCACATCCCTGAACCCAGGGCCTATATAGTCATTCACTAGATCAACACAAAACTCAAGTGTAAAGACTGTAAAAATGCTGGCATTCAAGAGCTGGCAGCACTTTAGGAAGGATAGGAACAGAACACAAACCACAGACACTTGAGTCATTTGTGTTTCATAATATCTCCTGATCTATGCCTTAATATTAAGAAGCCACATTAGGAAATGGCAATTTTGTTAATGCAAGAAAAAAAGACAATCAGTTTGAAAAAAACATGAACCCTTTAACATTATTACAGAGTGGAAATTACATGTGCATTATCAAAGATTAGCAGAAAATTCCTAAGAATAGGAATAGTTTAAGTGCAACTTCAGAGTAGGAAATAGGTGTAGAAATATTTCCTGTGGCTGGTTGTGCTAAAATGAACTAAATTATCATTCTGTCTAAACTTTTTTGTATTCAGTAATTTGCTACTATTGTTGCCAGCAATTTACTAAGTGCATGAAGGGGGAAGAATTAAAAAAGAAGATTTAATTAAGGAATTCCTTAGAAACACAATAAGCCTCAGACACCTCATACTTAAAATGTGCAAGTTAATAGGAGACTTGCAGCTTCCAAATTCATAATTATGTCCCACAGCTAATTGTTTGGCACAATTATGTCTCTGAACAGTGTTCTGTTACCAAGAAAGATCTTGGAAAAGTCAGGAAAATCAGAAGGGTTTACTTGCCAAATAACAATTGCTCCAATCTTAAAAGTAAGCAAACAAACAAACAAAAACAGTTTGCCACAATTTTCACTGTAAAAGTTCTTGTTCAGTTTTCTGGCCAATTTTTTTCTGGGACTGGGTCAATGACCTTGGTGGATTGCAGGAAAAAAGATTGATAGTGTGGAAGATTTAAACATCTCAGAAGAGATTGAACAGGAAGGTAGCTTCTTTTAAAAATTCTTTGGTTCTTCAACACTTGCAAGAAAAAAATGTTATCAAAGAGCTGAGGCATTGCTAAATAAAGATTTTACTCAGCCCTCTAGAAACCATTTGTTTCAACATTCTGATCTCAGGCCTGTATGTTGCTTACAGTACTTTGTGTGAACATTGAGACTATGAAAGATTGTCTGTGAAAGAGCAACACTAAAGTGGTGCTCAAAGTCATTGAGAGAGAAATCTCTTCTCTCTTTTCAAAAGCTCACTTTACATTTTTTGATGCACAAGCCTGGCATGGTCACATTGCACATGCTCCAATCTCGGACAGCCCCAGGCAGTGTTTTAGTCAATGGCATTAGAGAACAAAATGTCATTTCAGCCAGAGACAAAGATTAAAACTAAATAATATGAGTTGGCCCTGTTAGGAATTGTCTCCAGTGGCCATTTAGGTTCAGCCTTTTGAACTTATAGCAGATAAACATTCTTCAGCATATGTGGAGACTTATTAAGACAACTGTTTCTTGTTACTCAGCAGAACTAAACTACCTTGCCCGACACCATGTACAGTTGCTATTGAAATAAAAAATCTGTTTCTTGTATAATGCTGTAAAGGATAAAGCCATACGTGAAGTCTGATTGCCTTAAACAGTTTAATAGTTCTTGAGAATTATTTAACACCGATGAAGAGGAATGATGAAAATTGTGACAAAGAATATAAAGACCCTGTTTAGAAAATTTGAATTTCCATCCAAACACATACACAAAAAGGTGAAAAAGAAAGTTCCCTGTGATTTACTGAAGAGTTCATAGGAAGAAATCTCAGTACAACAAAAGTTTCAGATAAACACATTCATCTCAATATTTGGGATATTTCAGGGAAAAAAGTGTCGTTGAGAAGAGCAAACATTGTGGTAATGAAACTTCCCAGGATAAGAGGAAGACCATGAGAAGTAACTTGACGGATTAAGCTAATATTGCATCTAGTACAGGATTTGTTTTCTGACATTGGCAAAAGCTTGAAATTTTCTGCTATCCATCCTTCTCATTCCCTAATATGTACTACCACTGAATTAAGGATATTGGAGGTCACATTCCTGCTTGTTGTCTAATACATATGATTTGAAATTTTAACCTGATGAAACCATCTGCTATCCTCAATCTCCTGTGGTGAAAAGTTCCCAAAGTTTACCACCCATTGTGTAAAGTATTTTTAAATACTTCAAGCTGATTTCAGTACTCCATCCAAACCCCAGGTGTCTGTATTGTGGGAACTGGTGAACCATGGATCTGAATTCTGCTTACCATTACCTGCATCATTTGCTTGGTCATGCCTTGCCTCAGTCTTCTCTGCTCCAAACTAACTAGTCAAAACTTTCTAATCTTTTTTCCCAACACATCTTCTGTATGTTTTGGATTATTTTCATGTTTTATTGTACCTCTTACATCCCTCTTGAGATGCAGAGACCAGAACTGCACAGACACAAGATGTGACTGTATGAAAGAGGGACAGCACTGTTGTTTTCTCAGCACTCTCAATCTTCTGCTTTCTATAAAGGAGATATAGAATATAATTTACAGTAATTTTGCCACACAATTAAAGATTTTGATCTTGTCTCAAAAACCCCTGCTGAATTATCTTCTTAAATGAGTTTCTAAATGTTTTATTTCAAAACCAAAAATGACATACTCAATGAAACTCTGCACATCAGATTTAGAACAGTTCTCTGGGGTCCAAACTGTTTTTTTTTCTTCATGCTTCCTGAATAAATAGGTTTTGCATAAAATGTGAGTATAAAGCAGATACAATTTAAAAAATCTTCCTGAGCCTAGAGGCAGGCGGTGACTTAACTTTGTAGCCAGTCACAGGTTCTGCTGTGAACGACCAGGCTGGAGTGATGGCCAAGGGCTGTTGCACATACTCCTTTCACAATGGCTTTCATACATGGAATTGTACGCTGCCATGAAACATTTCTTACAACACATTCACCCTCAAATCAAAGTCACAAGCCAATAAATGATACTAATCTTTTGCCTGTAGGAGCTTGTTGCATTTATGCTTTTTCAATGAGTGAACACTCAGACAGATAACTACCTCATTTTGAATGGAGAGTAAAAGAAAAAAAAGAAAAAGAAAAAATAAAAGGGAAAGAAAAAAGGTGATGCAGGGGGAAGAAAGGAAACTAAGCCTTTGATGTGATTATCACATTTTGGCAAACTTTCCTGGAAATGTGAGTGAAGAACCATTCTTCATCTCAGTACTGGCCAGGTGAAAATGCAATTGCTACACTCAAGCATAGACTCGTTTCTTCACATTTCTTTAAGGTGAGAAGAGAGAGAAAAAAACAGACAAAATTAGGATTTACCTGACTCATTCCCACCATGCAGGAAGAAAGGTGCTGCTGTTACCCTCTGATATGGAGTAAATTTGGGCTTTCTTCATGGGTATTCTAGAGGCAGTTGTGCTTCTCCAAGACACAAAGTGTTCTAGGATGGAGGGCTGAACAAGGAATAGGGTCACTGTCCCCACAGCCCCACTGCGAGACATAAGCCATCATATTTGTCCATCTCCAAAAGTGTGGAAAAACTGAAAACATACTCATATACTGGCTATATTTTCTCATCCTTTTTATGTAGCCTAGTCAAAAGGAAGGCAAATATCTAATTGATCTTACTGGAGCAGAGATTACACAGATAAAATTGGTTGCTTCTAGGTGTGCCAACAATCTGTGTGTTAATATTTTAATCTCTGATTTTCATAAGAGAAGGATATACAGCATGCATTCTCATCTCCCACAGACTCAAATCCTCTCCTACATTGATGCTGTGCCTTTATGCCCTCCCCAAAAGTTAATATTTGTCTCAATACAGTAGTGTGAATCACAATTGATAAATATAGCTAACAATGTTAAATTCACAGAGGGCAGAAGCAACAAGTTTTATTTTCCTAGTGACCTAAGGACCTTGCTCATCACTCAGGGAAGAAAGATGTAAAAGTAATGCTGAGCATAACAAAGACAAAAAAAATAAGAAGATTTGAGGAAATCTAAATATTAGTATTATCAACACTCCCCATGATTTCAAAAGAGGGAACAAAAGCATATTATTTTCACAAAATTCTCTTCTCATTTGTTGCCACATATGTTGTACTGCTGCATTGTGCTAACCACTCATATGGCTCTGGTCACAGTAAAGTTTCTTTACCAGCAGCATCAGAATGCATCTTCTCAAAAAATAATTTGGTTTCAGTAACATGTTCCATTCTATAATTATATGTTTACTTAGAGTAACTTGGGTGAATTAGGGTAATTTCTAACAAAATAATGATACTGGTATCTTTGGAATATCAATGAAATTAAAAAAAAAAAAAACAAAGAAAAAAGAAAAAAAGAGAAATTTGGAATCCAGGTAGTAATTAAAAGTCTAATTATGCACTTGCCATGTCTCTACACTAGATCGTTCTCTGACAGTATATAGCCTGTGATTAATAGGGGTATAAATAAAAAAAATTACCCATTTTTTAAACCAAATATTTTCTTTGTCTGTTGTGGTGCATCATCTCTCCCCACTTCTTCTCGAGCTGCACGATGATCTCAGAAATGCTCATTAGGCCTCAGCCTTGATGAACAGCACCTGAGCTAAGCTCCTCCTGAGATTATCAGAAACAGTGTCTGCTCCCAGGAACTTATCCTGTCTAACAAGCTCCTGCTTTTTAATGAACAGACTTGTAAACTTATTTTTCCTGCCTGCATAACAACCCAAGTGGAACAACATTTTTGTTATTGAACTTTAAAAGAAAGTTACTGACCTAAGTTGTAGCCAGGATGGAAATCTACTGTGACTAAAGGCAACTGTCTTAGAACCTTATTCTATTGGGTTTGCATGGCCAGGTGGAGTTCTGCATCCCAGGTAGTCAATGGGCTGCAGGACACAGATTCTGCACCATGGTTTGCACCACAGGCTGCAGAGGAATCCCAACTCCAGCCCCTGGAGCATCTCCTCTCCCTCCTTCTCTACTGGCCTTGGTGTCTGCAGTCATTCCTCTCACAGGTTCTCATCCTGCTCTTCTCTGCCCACAGTTAGATAACTTCTCTGCCCACAATTATATATATATTTATATTTATATATATTTTTTTAAACACCTTCTTAAATATGTTATCACAGAAGCATTATCACTGTTTCTGATCAGCCTGGGTTTGACAAGCAGCCATCTGTCTTGGGGCCTGCTGGCATTGGCTCTGCTGGACATGGGGGAAGTTTCCAGCCATTTCTCACAGAAGCCACCCCTGTAGCCTCTCAGCTATCCAAACCTGGCCATGCAAACCAAATACACCCATAAACAGTAGTCCTGAGTTCCCCTTTGAGCTCTCCTGGTCCACAGCAGGCTGCAACCAACTATATACATCTTGTTTAGAATCTTTTGTTAAATTGTTGCTGTTAAACCTTTAGGCCCAAACCATTGGTCATATCCAGGGCCAAGTTTGGCAAGGAGACCCCTCTGAACCTTGTGATTCAATGGGAGGGTCTTCCTTAATTCCTTTAATCCTTACCTTTTCCCATCCTTGCCCTTTTTCTTGTCCAGCATCCACATAGGTAATTTCTGATTGATTTTAGTTTCAGTTTGATTCTTTTTATATTTTAGTTTGCTTTTTTCTTTGTGAGCTTTAACCATTTAGTATATCCAACCAACTTTATATTAAACCTCCTTATGCCAATACCTTTGCCAGTGATTCTTTAAGCAATCTTAAAACACTCACTTGAGACAGTGTCCTACCATATATGCTTCCAAAGAGAGTTTCATTCAGGTGTCATTCAATGAACATCATTCAAAAGTACAGGAAATATAAAATGTAGATCTAAACGCTGAACTTCTATAAAATAGAACAGAAAAAAAGTAAACAAAAAATCACTTCTGAATATTTTTAAAGAACTTATTCAATGTTTGAGAAAACTCTTTCTTCAACCTGCATCTGGCATTTTTCTAGCCCCCTAGCATTGATTTGGGCTAATCAGCATCATTATGGGCCTCATCTCAACTGTCTTTTGGTTCCCTATCCTCAGGGCAGGCATCAGTTTCTCCAGAAAACTACAGGAAGGAGAGCTGTGGGGTCACCTTGCTTTATTAATTTTTTTTTTCTGCTTTATTAAAATACTTGTTATATATGCTTACTCTTGGGCATCTTTGTTCTATTCTGAATACTTTTTTATGGGTAGAAAAGGCCACATCACCACTTTTTCAGATTCTTGGTAAATCATTCTCTTGTGAATGAAAATGTACAGTATTTATATAATTTAAATGTTGTGTCTAAGATATCTATATAATTTCTAGACTAATTAAAAATTAAATTTTCACAAGGAAATCCATGCAGTTCCAATGACTACAGGCTTTGTTTGCCATGCATGATTTCTACCCTACATTATTTCTGGAGTTCTAGGGAAGCAACAGATTAAGTAAGTATCTTCAGCTTACAGATATGCTCCTTTGACATCCTTCAAAGTTTTAAGGAGATGCACTTAAATGTGTTTACAGCCAAAACTGTAATTAGGAATTAATTTTCTAACTTATTTTTCAGATTTCATATGTCTGTATTTCTTTCCCCTGGAGAAGGGAAAAAACACACACAAAACAAACAAAATACCAATAATTGTATTAATTTTAAGGAATTTAATAACATACATAAGGATAATTATTCAGTTAGTTATTTAACATACAATTAAGATAGATGAAGAAATACATTCACAAATGCTTGTGCTCCCAAAAGATAAAAAAAAAAAATAAATATTATTTTAAAATTGATCTAGGGAAACAATAGGAAGAATCTATTGCCTTGGAGGATGAACTAGACCATAGCTTCTGAGGATGTAGACTTCCTGTCTTGGTTTGTTCAATAAACATTAAGGAACAAGTAAAGACAATGGTAACAGGAAAGCATTCATACACTTATACTATGATGACTGTATATGCATTTTCTGAATCTTCCAAAGCTAGCTGCAGTTTGCAGATACAGGGAATGTGATTCTTGACACTGATTTTATTAGTAAGAATGCAGAATTTGAATAAGGAAGGTTTTAGAGCATTACAGAAATCCAGGGCAATGAAAATATGCATAAAATATTAGCATGAAAGAGTCTGAAGGCAGAAACAGTATCCAGACATCAAGCAAGCATTCAAAGTCTGACACATTGTCAGAATGAGTCAGTATAACAGCTCACATGACAAGACAACAGCAGCAGCTAATCAGCAAGATGTGCACAATGCCTTGAAGGTTAGAAGAAAAACATGGCATTTTCTGTGAAAAGAAGGTACCTGAAACACAAAAGTGAATTAAAGGGAGGAGCATTTATCAACATGACTGGTAAGAAGGAATTTAGACAAATGGGACTGTTTATAGACAGGAAAACAATTTATGGCACAATTTTTAGGTTCCATTAATTAATTAATGTACTATTGAATTTAGAAACTGCTTGTGACAATATATTTAAGATCAAGAGACTGAGGCACACTCAGGACAGTGATTTCAAAGGCTTTTTGGACTAAGATCAACTGAGGTGCAATGTAGTGCAAAGAGAAACACAAACTGTGGACTGCAAAGTTCTGAAACATTTTAGAGTCCTCACCATGTGTGATTCCACACTTATTTTAATCCAAGACAAATTTTTCATCCCTCTTCTCACCTTCAGTTTTAAATGATTCAGCACATGCAGACTGATTTTATAACATTTAATTGCACTCTCCAGGAATGGGATACAACACAGAATACAAGGATTTCTCTGTGCTGGTTGTTTTCTTGTTACTTCTGGCCCTTAGGCAGAAATGTGGACAAAGAACCCCTAACCATAGGACCCAAGCTGTCAACTAGGAGTCAAAAATCTCTCAGCAGCTTGGCAATTGTACTGTACCAGCACTCAGGGCTTGGCAAGCAAGTCTGACCCCTGATTCTGCTAAGAGCCATTGCATCATGGTATCTGTCCTCACTCCTTGCACCTGTGCAGTCCACTGGCTTTGGCACTGTTTTCATTCCACTTATTTCATATCCACTGTTTTCATTCCACTTATTATTCCACAGTGGGAACACACTGGGGTAAGAAATTTATTCAGATGCACTTGCATCCACATTGGATTCCTTAATAGAATGTTGAACTAGAATTTTTACTTTTTTTTTTTTTTCTTTTTTTTTTAAGGTACACTCTTCTTTGTTTCCTGTTTCAAAACAGACCAGAAGCCAGCATCATCCCTCTGTCATTTCTCAACTAAGCACTGTGTTGGCCCTGCAGTTTTAGCCAGCAGCACAAACAAGTTTCCCTTTGAGTGCAATTGGAGGAAGCTGTAAGTGGTTCTCACTCCAAGAAACCAGAAAGGCTTCCACCTTCTTTAAATCCAGTTCACAGGAAATTTAGATATATACACTGAGTCAGCATTGGTGTGGTGTCTCAAAGTTTCTGTTTTCAGGTACAAGCATTGACATCAGGAACCCTCTGATTTAGAAGGAATCATGTTTAATGTATTTTTTAGAGCAAGATTTCTGACTTTATACTCACAGACCAATAACTGAAAATAATTCCTGGACAGATGCTAAGGACTCCATTCAAACAAGACTGAAATTTAAGGACAAGAGCAGCCACTGTAAACAATTTCTCCCAGCACTCTCAAAGATCAGTATTAGAATACAGAAAACTATTATCTTACCTAACATCTCCCTTATTTTATTTAATTTACTACCATGCCTTCCCCAGGACTCCAACTGCCTGGTTTCCTCCTACTGTTTTTAAAAAGACAGTATACATCTCTGTAGATGTTCTTGTACAAGCACCTCTGTCACTGTCAAGGTGTTACATTTTCAGGGGGTCTCCACCACAGCCCTGATTTGTGATGATATCTGATTTTCAGTTCGGTTTTTGCAATCATTCTTTATATATTCACTTCCCCCAGTTTACATTTTGATTAAAAACATTCTCAGCTTGAATCAGGAGATTGCTAAATTGCACTGAATTGGCTAAGCAGGGGATAAACCTGCTTAACTAGAACTGTCATTCAGTGTCCCAAAGTAGACCAATTCAAAATCAATTTAGGCAGATAAGTAAAAGGTTTCAGTGAGGCAGAGCACAGATAAGGATACATACTAATCATTCTAATTTAAGGCTAAATTTTTAGGAGGTTGTAAAATGCCTTATTTTGTCAAAGTAGAGACATGAAGATTATTGTATTAACATCCTTGAAAGAACTGAAATCCATAATTCCCTAATTAACCCTTTAAAAGTTTTCTTGTGTGCATCAGATCCAAGAAACTCGTTGCTTGCCACACATATATATATGATCTACATCATATACATGTACTGTCCATGGCAAGGATACTGTCATTATTATGAAGAAAAAAAAATGGGTTTTTTGCAATTACAGGTGACAAAAGGTACAGGGAGCAGTGTTAGGGACATATACTGCCAAGGTAAAAAAAAACAAAAAAAAAACAACCTCCTGAGCTGAATAAGGTCTTTTATGGAGAGTGTTTAACAGGAAACTGTAATCAGTAAAAACAAATGGAGCAGTTACAACAATTATCTCTGGAGCAATGCATATTTTTGCATCATTTTTTGGTATCCTAATATATCAACATATTTCTAATTACATGTTACGTATCTCAATTTCAAGAAGAAGAAAAAAGAAGAGAAAAAAGGTTTTTGTGTATAAAGGTAAAATGTGTAATCTCTCTGCCAGTTAAGATTCAGGTACTAGATAGTAGACACTCACAGTTCTCCACCTGTAATATGAAGTAGTGTGAATAAGGAAATTGGCTGATGTCATTCTGAGAAGATCCATTTATTTCAGAACAAGAACATCAGGGTTTTATCCAGTTTACATGATATCACCATGAACATGACATGAATATAATTTATAGCACCTGTTTACACATTTTCATATAACTGTAAAATTATTGATCAAAATAGAAAAACTTTAGTTCTTGAGATAAAAAGGATAAATCTGTTTTACTGTAACAGAACTTTTTTCAAGAAAAAATATAAAACATGGTATGATACAAGTCATTCTCTCTGCCTACAATCTAAAGAGAACTTGTGAGGAGAGCATTCTATTGCCTATTTAAATTTGTTTCCCAAACACTGTAAGAGTGATATTTCACCATCTGCCACTGAGTAGCTCATATCAAAGCCTCTTTCATCATCCTTAGCCTGTTACATTGCAAGAATTTATAAAGCAACAGTTAAACAGCATCAGAGGAAACCAGAATTCCTTTTAAAACACTGGGAAAATTTCACACATCTTAAGCAAATCATACTTTTCATATGAAGGACTTTGATTAAGTGTGACATTGCTGTTTAAGAGATAATCCAAACTTTGGGTCTGGTCAACATGGCCAGCAGATGATTTCCAATGATTCCAATGGGTTTTCAGCTGGTGGCTGCCAGAAGATGCTCCACAGTTGAATTGTACCAGAGTATTGCATTCAGCTTTCACTAAAGTTCCTTTACCCATTCAATGCCCTTCAACTACGTCACAAAAAATACCTAACAGTGTCATCTTCAAATGCCAGAAATCAATAGATTGGGTCAGACTGCTTGAAAATGCCTTTTGTGCACAAAGTGCAAGCTTGACCCTGTAACACTTTGCCTTGCTGCCAGCTGTGTGGGTACAGATAGTTTGGATGGACTCCAAGCAATGGCTAAAAACTGCAACATGCTTCCAGTGGCTGAGTAGGAAAACATAACAGCCACAGACCCATCAATGCT
>WEIU01018708.1:51785-96101 GCA_013389925.1 Aegithalos caudatus | reverse complement strand
TTTTTTTTTTTAATCAGGTATCAACTGGTATGGCACATTTGTAATCCAACAACACATTTTGCAAGGGATCTTGTGCGTCATACTTTGTGTGATAATTTTTCTGTATTTTCAGCTCATATTTCAATGCCATATATGAATCTGAAATCACTGTGAGATACAAGACATCTTTTGACAAATATAATTTTGACAAATATAATTTTGACAATACATTTTTCTTGGCAGTACACATGATACATTTAACTTATCTCTGCAGGTAATAATAAACACCGAGATAATATTTTTATGATTTCGATTACCTGTTGCTTTTTACTTTTTCCTGATATATCAGTTTACCTGAAAGTTGAGAATTTGAGGTATTGGACTTTTATGAAAAATTACAGCCTCAACATATGAGCCTGATTTTTTAATTTGAAATGTGATCTGAGTGAGAACAGCGCTGGTCTCCATCTTATACCTGAGATGATCCTCACTGAATTCTGCAGAACTGTAGTCAATCAGTCAGTGTGGGACACAGCATTTCAGTGAACCTCTAAGAACAGGGATTGTAGCCCAGGCAAAGCAAGCTTATGGTATTGACGTAGTCATGCTTCTAGACTGAGAGCTAGAAATGACAGGAGGATCACCTGAGAGTTCCTTGTTTAAGGTGTTAAGGTGAAAAATGTTTTACTCTTGCTAAAATGACCAGTGAGAAAGGCACTAAAATAACTTTGCAAACCTGGACCTCTGTGCCTTTTAGCAATGTTGTTTGAAATGGATGGAAAGAGGTGGAAAAGACCACAACAAGAAGCAGAGTCTCAGATGGTTTAAATGATCAATTCTAAACTACTATCAATTCACTTACACTGAAAGAAAATCTGATTATTTGAACATGAACTGAATCTTTCATTAAACAGTAATAATGAAAGAGCCACTGACAGGGGTCTAGGAATGGCTCCAACACATCTTGTTGACATACAACACACATTTCATTATAAAAAACTAGTCTTAAAGCATTGGTGGCCTTCATGAACTGTTTTCAAAACAAATATATATATTATTATTATATATATACACTAAAAACCTGTCACTTTTGAGAAGTATGACTCTTTATTCTGTTGTATTTGCATAAAATCCTTAGAATTTAAAAGTACTTCTCAAAGAAACATGAAAAGGTATAATTTTTTATGTATGGAAAGCTTAAAATAAGTTCAAAAACTGGTGAAACAGTAAACTATTATTTATCACTCAATCAATATGTTAAGAAAACTATAGAAGTTATATTGGATCAGGAAGAACTCAGTATGTCTGTGAAAAGAAAAAAAAACCCACTAACAAAACCATCACAGGATCCAATTCTATTGTTTCCTCTCTTCCATACAAAAATAACAGCCTCAATTCTACCACACAATTGAATGTATGTTTTCTATTTTTTTCCAAAAGTAATGAATTTAAATAACCATTTTGTTAGACTGAGTTAACACTTAAAAACCTATTTCAATGAGGGCCCTATGATTAAATTGTAAATGAGTGGTTGAACAGTCCACAGCACTTGTCTGGGAAAGGGTGATCTTCAGTAATTACTTTTTTATTCCCTACAAGACTGTATGTGTAGGATTCCTGGTCTAGAGGGAATGTAACATTCTGCAGACTTCACCAAGTTTGAAATGAGCTAAGTTATAACAGATAATTCAGCAGGCATGCTATAGAAGTGAGATTATTTGCACTGCAAATTATTTTGTGAATTGATTTTTTTTTTGTTGTAGCACTTTCATAAACAGTGATGTGCTAATATCATGGAAATCTTTTATCCACCATCTCTTAGAATAGCACTTCCCTGGTTTTATGAGGAAGTTGTAGATTTTCTCACAGAGATAATGGGGACTTGATTTAAAAGCTATTAAATTGAACAAGATTATTAACAGTGGTCACAGGATTACAGCAGTAACAGAACGTCCTATCCCAAATTGGGGATGGGGATATTATGATTTTGAGATATGTTTCATGTAGATATATATATATAGATATACACATGCACACATTTATATATAAAATAATGTTAAACAACCATGTAAATAAGAAAGTTTTTGACTATCTTTAACATTTATTTCTCAGTCATATATCCCAGTGAGCTACATCTATACATGTTTTGAAAAAGGTTGAGTTCTTCTCCTTCGTTGGATTAACTGTCCCTCTAATGTGAGATGAAATTCCATCCTAACTTGACAAGAATTATGAGTTAAAATTCAGCTCCAAAATAATTATAAATCAAGCTGATAGACAAAGTCATAGATAACTTCCACAAGAATTGCAGTTTTCTGATATAAGTAACTCTAAATTTTTGTTAGTAAACCTGAGAACTGGCCTTAAAAAAAATTGGGCTCATTTCTTTTATGTTGTTGACTATCACTTGTGTTCAGCTGTTTCTATCTAAAATATATATCAACTTTGAATAGGTGAGTGAAACTCACTCATAGTCATATAAAAGAAAAAGAAGTTATTTATGTTCCTCTTGAAGTCTGCTCTAAGGGCAAGAATATTTTTTTTCTCTTTGTGTTGCAAGCTCAGGCACAACAACCTTCTCAGCTTCACTAATTAATCTTGTCCCAGTTGCTGACTGCACAGGTGATGAGACTCTCCACTTGTCACCTAGGAAATACAGTTTCTGTAATAGAGAAAGGTTTCTGTCTCTGAGAGACTTAAAACCTCTATTAAAAGGTTTAAAAAAGTTCTGGAGACCTTGCCCATATAATTGAAGAATATTTTACTTTGAAGTTCTGAAGTATAAACAACTAAAACTTGTTTAGTTTGGGATTTTGTTGTTGATTTTTGTTATTTTTGGTGGGTTTTTTTTTAATCAAATTCCCATTTTAAACCAAAGTAACAACATCTGCTTGATAAATAATTTTTAACACATGCCAGACAGTTGGTTACCTTCAGTATCTGAGTTTTCAGTTTTCAAACTGTCCAGCCTCCTAGAAAAAGAAAACTGCTTTCTTTTTAATTAATTAAAATGCTTGCATTACTAGATATTTGCTATTTTTTCCCATAGCAACCAGAGGAAATGCTCTTCTTGGGGGAATACTGTAAGGATTATTTGCTCCTATTATAGTTAAAAGAGAATACATGAGGATTCCTACTCAGGCAGATGAATTGGTGATGAAGGAGAAATAAACCTTTGTGACATTTTGCCAGTATTGATAGGATGTTTTCATTTATCTTCCACCTACCCTGTTCATTAGGAATTGATTTCCATCAGACACTGCTTGAGAAAGCAGTCTGAATTGCCTGCAGTCATGGTGAGCAGTGCTGCTGGTGTTTATTACAAGTAGACCACAAGGTCAGCATGTTTATTCCCTCAGCCACTCTCTTTGATCGGAGGCAGCAACACCATCTGACTGAGCCTCTGAAGACCTGACAGTGACAGGGCTGCTGCTGGGTGGTGACAGCTCTTTGTGACACTGATCATAGCTGCAACCCTCAAATCCGTGCTTCCTCCTTCCATTTCTAGCTGTCCCCCCTCCTACCTCCCATGGCATTTTCTGTGTTTGCTCCAAATTGCTGCCTCTCTGTTTCTACCATCCTGGGACAGGGGGCTGAGGGTTCTGGAATGTTGCTAGTGACTGTCTGACCTCAGCTTTCTGCTTCCCCACTGCTTGGCAACTTTCTTTTTTGCTAGCTGGACTGCTGCATGTTCCAGTCAGAGCCAAACCAGAAGGAAATGGGAGCAGTTGTTCTCAGTTAGATTTGGAAGTCTGGGAGTTTGAAAACAGATTCTTTGAGGACAATTAGGATAATTTGAGGATAATTGAGGAAACTTCGTTGGAACCAGAAGACAAAGTCCAAGATTGTCAAGAGCAGCTCTATGACTGATCTGAATGCATCTACTGTGTAAAAGACCTGAAATTTGCTTGGATGTTTATGAAGACATCATGCTGCTGCCTACCCTAAAAGATTCAACAGTGTATGTTCTTGTGCCCTGAAGAAAGGGACAGAACACAGCTGTGCTCCTGCTGCTGAGCTCTTTATTCTTTCCTACCACAACTCCAAGGACAAGGTGGCCTTATATTATTCAGTTGGCTGGGAGGAATGCCTGGGTCAGACTTGTGCCCCAGACAATTCCTTGGCACCACCAAAATTATGGCAGGGGTCGTGTCTATTGGAGCAAAATCAACAGTCACATATCAAGACCTGAGCATATGTCCTGTCCATATTTAGTATATTAATATGTGTGTACTCAATAATTAGGCATTGGGTCTCTGACACTGTGGCAGTGAGGTAAGGCTTGGTAATTTCTTGGGTTAGAAGGTAGAATAAAGGTCGGAAGAGTGTTAAAATTTTTTTCCCCTCTTCCTGTGCCACAGTACAGACCATACCTGAACCTGGCAAATTCACTCTCACTTGTTTCTATTCCTTAAAAGAAATAGAAAGTATAATCTCAAGCTTTCCTTCCATATCACAATTTCTAAATTCAATCATTCTTCTTTCTTTCCTTGTTTAAGTGATATAAATCCTTCTCAAGTTGTGGCACCAGAAATTGTCTGCAGCACTCCAGATGAAGTCTTAACAAGTCTGAGTAAAGAAGAATTATTAGGAGTGGTTTTTATATATGACATTCCTATTTATGCATTCAAGTAGATTTCTTGCCTTTCTTACAAGTTTAAAAATATTGATTCCTATTTAGCCCTTTAGATCTTTCTCTGCAGAGCTGACACCCCACCAGTAATCCCTGACCTGTTTTTTCCTGGCATATTATTCTTTTCCAGGTGAGGGATCTCCCTCTTCACCATACCTAGTAGTATATAGGTTTGTTCAAACCAATTTATCAAGAAAATTTTGAATTCTATTTTTTTAATCCAGAGAAGTTTTTAAAAATGCACACAAAAAGTGGTTATCAATGAATCATTGCTAAAATCAAGAGGTACTGAGTGTGTAACTACATGAAAGGTTGAATTTGTTATATGTTTACCATTGTTAATACAGATAATAAGAAGCAGCACTTTTGAGCTGATCCTACACAAATATTCATACACAATACATTTTCTTAATTGCTTACAATAACATCCTGTTCTCCTGTCCATGAGCCCTTATATTCTGCTTTCAGTTGAAATTAGATTTGTTCAATATACTTTGTGCACTAATCCATGCTTGTTCTTACTCATTTCCCTATTCTCATTTCCACTATTTCTAAATGGTCAGTTGGATTATTTATCCCAAAACTTTTGGGGGCCATTAAAATTAAACTATTTATATGCATTATTCCCCAGCTTCTCCTTGCTTATGCTGTTTTCTTTGTGGGCAGAAAGATACAAAATAAACATTTGTGTTTTCTACCCCAGAATAAGACTGATCAATTGAAATGCTCATCAAGCATAAGAATTAATTTAAATTTAATGAAAATCTAATGGGTGAATCATCTAACTCTGTTCAGTTGGGATTAGCTTTAAACACAGACAACAGTTGAAGTAAAAACAAACAAGAAGTATGGGTCTTTCTTTGTCTTCAGAATGTTCCCAAATATGGAAGAGAAATCAAAACTGTACCTACTGCATGTGACTGACATAGATAATTTACAAAAGAATGATGTTGTAACCCAAAATCTAGTTTCCTTTGGAAAAAGTAATAATTCGAAATATCTTGAGAAATTACCTGAATTTTGGGACTTCAAATTAAGTGATGATATAACATGAAATAACAGTCAAAAGATGCAAAACTAGGAATAAAAAAACTGGAAGAGATTTTACAGCCACACAGGAGAACAGATTGAAGGCACAGGCATTGGCAACTACATTTGAAAAGCTGCATTTAAAAAATCCAAGCAGAACCTATAGGAAGAGGTTCTCATTCTGTTACTCTAGGGGGAGAATTAAATGTGCTGCTTAGAAGATAACAATGTTCTTAATGAAAAGCATGAGTTTAAGATTCTATGGAGAAAATAGCAATAAACCTGACAGAATAATACCCCACTGGCTTACAAAGTGCACCCAAAGGGACACTGACCAAGCTAACTGAAATTAAAGCAGCCATTAAACACTTTTTTTCAGTCTTATGTATTACTCCCAGATAAACAGAGCTCATATCAATGACATCAGCTGCAAATTAAAGGTTTGGGGTTGTGTTGAATTGCATTCTTTTTTAATTCTGCTGCTGATCCCTATTTATTTTCGATTCCAGCAAAGGCAAATCTCCAGGGCTGGGCTGGTATCAGATCCATTTCATTAGGGAAGTTAAAAGGTAATTTCTCTGTTTCTGACTGTCATTTAAATATTAAATGAAAAAAAAATACTATTAAGCCCATATTATGACATTTACATATTTTATATAAAAATATCTGGCCTACTGATAAGAGTTATCTGTAGTATCTCTTGTAGTGACAGACAACTATTACAAAGGTAACATGTCCAGTTCTCCAATAATTCCCTGGGCCGAAATTCATTATAGAAGTATTTTTAATTTAAAAAACACAGATTAAAAATATTGCCTGATTTTTAAAAAAGCTAGAATGGGAAAAGAACCATTCTTAATTAAAAATCAGAACTTTTCTATATTTAAAATTATTTTTAAATAAAACCAAGATGAAATTATGCTCTGGCCATTCCAAATACTGTGTATTTTCCCTATCTGAGCTTGGCCCTGACTTCAGTGGAGAAGTGGCATCATCTATGGCTCACTCTGGCACCTAATCTGCTCTCAGTGATTAAGCTTGAGAAGGAGTCAGGCAGCTGCTTTCAGAAACCCTGTATGTTCACCTGCTTGGCCAAGAGCTGAACCTCGAAGCAGCCTTACAGGATTTTGTATCCTTTCACCAGACAGTCAAGAGAAGTTTGAAGTAAAGAGAACAGGAAAGCAGGCATGATTGGTTCTTCAAACTTCATTTTCCTTCTGACCAAAATCACTCCAGCCTTTTCAAGGCTGAGATTCAGTGCTCAATGGCATTTTTTTCACTCCTATTTAAGAGACAAGAGGAAGCAATCTACCACATATTTTACTGGTGGCACATATGGCTTTGTAGCACATTTCCACTGAGGGTCTCGGGTCATGAGAACAGAAGAGATCTCTGTGAAAACTCCAAGGCTGTTTTCTGAAAGATGAGGAGCCTCATTTCTGCAAGGAATTTCTGCTCCCTACTATATTAGTTTCAAAAAATAAGGACCTTGTAAAACCTAAGAAGGAGCTGGGAGAGTAGAGAGATGTAAGCAGATGGCTACAAGTGTGCTGCTGCCACCCATAGAGGCTAGAGAAGATTTGCTTGTTAAAATGCTGGAAGTGAGTGGGTGCATGGGCAACATTAATCCCAGAACCAGCACAATGTAAGAAAATCCTCTCTAGAAATGTGGATGATTTAGATTCATATTTTCAAATTGTACCACAATGCAAATTTTGGGTTTCTGGTGAGACCTCAGAATTACTCTATTTTGATTTTTCTGAGTTATTTTATCATTTTGCTTAGAAGAGAAACCAGAATGCTCCTAAAACTGGTTGTTCCTCATCCAGGAGTACTGGATCTGGCTGAGATTGAGATAGTTTTCCCCTCAGCAGCCTGCACACCACTGTGCTTTGCAGTGGCTCCTGCAAAGGAGTTGGTAACACTCCAGTGTTTTGGCTACTGCTGAGCAGTGTTGGCACAGCACCAGCAATGTCTCTCAGCATTCTGCCCCTGTCACAACTAGGACAGCTGACTTGAACTGACCAAAGGGGTATTCTATACCCTGTGANGGGGGGGGGGAAGGGAGGAGGGCATCATTCAGTATTTAGAATGTTTGCCTTCCACTATTGAAGGCTTGTTTCCTGGGAAGTGGCCAGACATTACTTGCTGATGGGAAAAAGAGAATAAAATCTTTGATATTTTTCCTTTGCCTGTGTGTGTGAAACCTTTCACTTTTGCTTTAGTAAACTGCCTTATTCTCAGCCTACAAGTTGTTCTCCATCTGATTTTTCTCTCCCTGTTCAGCTGAAAAGGAGACTAATAGAGTAGCTTGGTGGGCACCTGGTGTCCAGACAAGGTCAACCCACCTTAGCAGGAGACAGTCCTTTTTCTCAAATATCCACTGCTGAGAGTACACTAAACTGCACCAGATAAAAATTGTACCCCAAAACATCTTTCTTCCATCTCCAGGGCAAATAGCAAATGTGCAGCACAGATGAAAAAGGTCAAGTTCTCTTCTTGCTACATTATATCATGTGAATCTGACTGTAACACCAAATGAGGAGGTGGAGATCACTCTTGCTGAAGCTACCTGCTTCCTAGAACGTACTGATGTTCATTAAATGAGAAAGGTAATCTGCTCAGAAAATCTCTGAATATTATTTTTTAAACTGAACTGAACAGACAGATGATAAAAATAGTGTTCTATGTAGGTTTCTCTAAGGATAATTATTTTTATATAAAGTTATTCTTTTTGCACTTTGTTGGAAGTGGATTTCCTGCTCTGACAATGAAATGTAAATGGACTTCTGTATATTCTTTATAGTTTAAAAATATGTTAGTATAATAGCTTGGTTCATGCACTTAAATCTGTATATAGATTTAGTCGAGCTCCTGTTTTATGAAGATATTTTATTTTAAAAATCTGCAGCAAATATTCATTTTCTAAAACACTAAATTGCTGTTTAAAAAAAAGGTAAAGAAGGTTGAAGAAGTTTTTTTTTAGCCTGCTTCAAGATCACTCCCTTAATTGACTAAGAGGACAGCATTTTAAAAATGTGTCACCACATAGCACAAGTATGATCACTGAAATTTCATTGGTTATACTATAGTCAGAATTTTGTCTCTCATTTACTTGTTTGCCATGCATGTGTTTTGCATTTCTGTTAGCCTGGATAACAAGCACCAACTTCTGAGTTTCATTATTCTATTTTGTTGATTTAGTCCAAAAATTTGGTGCTCACATTGCAGGACAATTTTCCTCTTAATTCTCTTTCCAATAGAATGTCTAAAGTCCATTAAGGGCTAAATTTATCCAAATGGTTAACCAAAACTGACCTTATGTTTCCATTGAATGTTTAAACACGCTCTTAGAGTTGTTTATACTTATGATTCACTTGCTCTCTTAATTGTACATCTTTAGACTTCTCCAGGTTGCAATTCTCGCTTTAATATTGAATTTAAAAGGAAAGGTTTGCACAGTTTTATTAACTAGTGATTTCCTGAGGGAAAGAACAACAAACCTTACTGTATAAACAGTGTTCTAATGCCTATCAGCGACAATTAATAGGAACTTTAGCATTTTAAAATTCCCGTTGGAACAATCCTTAATCAGGGACATGAGTATCAGGGGGACATGAGTATCTTCCAGTCAGTTTTTCACACAGGCATTAACTGCTATTGAGAAGAACACACATGGTTTGTTTCATTTTTATTTGACCACCTTTCAGGGTACGTTGCCTTCAAATAGTCCACATCCCATTATGGGTTTTAAGCCAAAAATTTTTCTCTGAATTTGACAAAAATCCTATCCAAAGTGCCACCGACAAACTTACCCCCATTTGACACCCTTCCTTTTTCTTCCGTGGGAATCCTCTCCCAGGTACTTTCCTCACCCATCTTTAAGCAATTTTGTTTCCACTTTGTGTGGTTGCAGTGGTTGCACTCCTGCTCTCTTGTTTCCCTTCCCCATCACCCAGCCCCTACAGGTATTAGTTACCATTGTCTGGGGTTGGCAAGGAGCTCAGCTGGGTGTGTTCATGTTGTCCTTGCAGCAAAACTGAGAAGAAGCTTATCCTTTTGGCCTTCAAATTAGTCTTTATTTTCTTGTTCTTTCAAACTATTTTTTTCAAATAAGTTGCTGTCAGATACTTTTATTTTCCATTTGGCTATTAGTTGGCCCATACTTATTATAGTAGATGAGTTTAGTTGTGCACTCTAAAACTGGGAAGATTCAGGCTCAACCAGATCTGGTGTGGAGCTCTGTTCCAAAAAATATCCTGTTGGGTTTCCTCTCCCAAAAATTTTCCTCTCATCTATCAGCAAGGATAGAAGCTGGACTATGTCAGACCCTGTTGCTAGTGATGAATAGGAAACAATGTTGAGAAGACAGGAAGATAAATAATTCTCCACAGAGATCATCATAAAAAGCTTGACTGGCTTGAAAATGTGATTTGCAGTCAAGGCAGGTGCCAAGCACATGTACCACAAATTCATGCTGGTAATCATCAGCCTTAATTTGCTGGGACAAGGATCCATATTGTGCACCACATACAACTAGTACCCATGCCTGGATTAGCTGTAAGCCAAACACTTCCAGATAATTTCTTGTGGGAAAAGGTAAATACTTGAAAACTCAAGACAAATAAATGGAATTTACTGGATCAAAAGGTACAAGCAATGTAATTGTACAGAAATGAGAAAAGAAATTGTACAGAAAATGAACACAGTTGCCTTGGGTCCTGAAGTTACAGAGTGAACTGGAATATAATAACCAATCTCTTCACTCTTGTGTCCACTGACAGGACTTGAAGAAATGACAAGAGGATGAGTCAAGAGAGGTTTAAGCTGGATATCAGGAAAAGATTCTTCACCCAGAGGGTGGTTGGGCACTGAACAGGCTCCCCAGGAGAGTAGTGACAGCAGCAGCCTGGCAGAACTCAAGAAGTGTTTGCACAACACACTCAGATACACAATGTGATCCTTGGGGTGCCCCGTACATGGCCAGGACCTGGGCTCTATGATCTTTCCAACAAAACATATTCTATGATTCTGTGATTTATAACATCTCTTATCATTTTTAGGAAGAGGTTTGCAAGCAACCATGGAGTCTGTTTTCCTCACAAATGCCTTTGCTAAGTGAACTTGGGGTTTTCACGTATTTATGATGGCATGAAGATGTTGTGATGTACTGCTATCTTGTTATAGCAGACAAGCTTCTATAAAACAAATCCCTGTTGGAAATGAAGTTTTGCAATCTGGTCTTAAGATTCATCTAGGAATGTAATGAAACACAGTGGTCAACACTTTGGTAGCTTTTTATAGCTGATTAAGCTGGAATAAGTAAATGAATAGCACATTTCTTGTGTGTTTTAAAGCTAATTAATAATACATTTAGTATAATATCATCAAGAATACAAATTCAATAGACAAATCAGAGAAAAGGAAGCACATTCTGCAGAGAAATTGCTGATTTCATTCTCTTGGTACAAGAGATAAATGAAAGTATGGGGCATATGTTAGATTTGTACTATTGTGTTTTTTCTGAATATTAAAATACTTGAATGTTCAAATATATGAAACTTTGTTTAGCTTTTATCAGCATGATTTGTACTTGGAGAAAAGCTGTTATGTCACGTCAAAGAAACACGCAGTTTTCTAAAAATAAAAATATTTATTCCATTCTCTAAGTCATATTTTTTTTGTGTGTGTATTTGTGTATTTTAAATACTTTTCACTTTCAGATACTTATGCTTTGAAATTTGATATTAGACATATCAATATTAACTTCTCTGCTAATTCTCCTGCACAAGGAGAGAAAGACCAGTCTACCAATTTCCTTTCAGATTTCTGATTTTTAATGATGCATTGGGTCAGCTTCTGTTTTACTAAAACATTTATTTTGTCATACAAGAATCTGTAGCAACTCCTTTTTGTTCAGCGCAGCACAGAAATACAAGGTTTGCAAGGGAGGATTAGACACTGGAGTATTCAGCACTATGACATTAAAAATTTTGTCCCCTGTCTGCTCAGGGGAATTTGTAACCCCAGATTTGACTTCCCATCTGTTTCTTGGAGATCCATGTGGGATTGTAGAAGCACGTACAACAGCCAACACGCTGGCTGCAGAATCAGGTGGTGCTGGTCCATAGGAAATTAAAGAAGAACAGACACTCATGGATTTTTTCTTCCAAAATGTACTGTTTCTCATGTAAACTGGATAGAAATATACCTCTCTTACAGTCATTACCTTCGAGGACTAAAGAGTCTGAGCTAATATCAATTATTTTTTATCCCAGAAAAAGAGGAAAGAATAGTGGCCATTGACCTCCTTTCACCAAGCACAAGTTTAAAGATTCATTAGGTAGAGACACACTGAGAATATTTAAAAAAACACAATGACTTTCATATTAACATGGGATACTTATATACACACCCCTTCTTCAGTGAACACAGAAACGAAAAGGCGAAACAGAGAGATGAAACCTACCCATTCCACAACTTCTCAGTACAGGAAACTTCCTGAGGTGTGAAGTTCCCTGGTTGAGGTCCCAGCTGCCTACTGGGCAGAGGGCAGTCCCTGAGTGACAATCTCTGGTGTCCTTCCATCAGTTCTGCTCTGCTCTGCAGCAGGGTTGGTTTGACGGGCCTGGGGATCCCAGTGCTGGGGTTGGCTGCCAGGACCCACCTCAGGTGGAGCTGCATGGAAAGTCCAAACACTCAAGGCAGGCTGAGATGATCAAGCTTACATATGATAAAAGCTTGAAAATGTTGCTTTGTGAAATCTTGGTACAAGATAACCATTGCTGGTGACAGTTTGTGCTGCATTTTTGTGTTGATTCTCAAAGGCAAAAATGCAGTTGCTGGAGAAAGTGCTGATAAAAAACGAGCCATTTATGCTTAAGTGGCAGTAGTGTCAGGTCTAGAAACTCACCTATGATACCTGATGTTGCATTTGGGGATTAAAAATGATGTTTAGACTCTCAAACCCCAGTTTTATTTAAGTTTGGAGGTTTTTTAAATGAGAGTATAAATCACTTGACGTAAGTTAAGAGTGAGATTTTCAAAAATGCCCTGCACTGACTTGGAAAAAAAACCAAATAAATATCACATCAAGCAACACAAAAAGAGTAGAGTCATTGACTTTTCTGAAAATCCCCTGTCTTCAGCAAATTTCAGAGCCCTGGCTTTGCTATTCTGTGCTAACAATCACACCTGAAAGAAAAGTAAAAATGCCTTCCTTTTTGTTATGCGATGTATACGTATTTAAATATGCTCTTTCTTCAAATTTTCATGTAACTGGAAGTCTGACTCAGGAAGTTCTCATCACATTAAACCTTAAAAATTATTACTTGTCCAGTCACCATCAGTGTGAGAATATGTATCATTAATTGTGAAAATCCATCTGCCTTCTGGGTCCTGAGCTGTTATGCTTGCGTTGCAAAAAAGGGGTGAAAGTAAAGATTCTCATAGGAACATAGTGGATCAGGTTTTGAAATTATAGATTAGAAAATCCAATAAAACTCAGAGGAGCTGACAACGCTGGGAATATAAATTGGAGAGATTAATTCAGTTATGAGCCTGCAGGTCACTATGGATCTTCTTCCAGTAAAGTTTACTATTTACTAGGATTTTTTTTTTAATTGAGAGGGAGATCCGCAGTTTTTAAGAGGTTAAAAGGTAAAGACTATGATGTAAATATTAGTAAATATTAGTAAATATATGTAAATAAAATTCCTGTATTTACTCCACTCAAGTTTTTTTAGCCTCTTGTTTGTGGGATGAGAGGATGAAAAATAATTCAGTGCATGTTTCATTATGATACTGAAATTGGAAAATAACTTCCCAAAAATGGATTGATAAACCCTGGGAAAGCAGTCTGCAGGACAGAAGACATGCTGCCTCCAACAGCTCAGTGAAGCACTATGGAATTTAGTACAAGTAAGATGGCAAAATCTAATCCAAACTGGAGCCAGATGGAGCCAGGTGAGGCTGCATAAAGAGTGAGTCTAAGAAAATGCACTGACCATCATAAGCCAAACCATTCTGTTTTTAAAGGCAGCACATGAGGAAAAAAAAATACATACAAGTGGGCTGAGAATTTTTTCATAGTCTTAGAGAGTGGACAGTTTCCAACTGTTTCTACTGGGATAGAACCTTCGCCATTGCTACTTTTGTACAGGAGTTACTTCAGGTACTTGCCTAAGTACTTCTACCTTTTTATATATTGCACTATCTATAGTACGTTCTACAATTACATATTTTAATTTTATCTAGGTTTTATCTAGGAAAATCTCCTCAGATCTAAAAGAGAGGCCAGTTTTAACATATTATTTGCCTGACAAGTCTGGAAAAGATTTTAGGGCCATTGGGGATAAGAAGGAGGCTCCATTTTCTAGGGTTGTGTAGAAACCAAGACTACCTAACAAACCTAACAAACATTCTAACAAAAAGATAACATGTGGCCCCAGCTGCAGGAGCATTTTTGCCACCCACAGTCCTTTGACAACTTTGTACCAGTATGGAAATTTTATTACATAAAAAGGGGATTGAAAATAATTTTTTAGCATGGCTGCAAATCCTGAGTATTTCCAACCAGTGTCACAAGATCAGCTTTGACAAATGAGTAGTCAGTGTTTTTACATTATCAAGTTCACAATTTTTAAATTCTTGTGCTGGCAATGTTGCATTGTAGCACTTCACCAGACAAAAGGGTTTATACACATTTCTCCATTATTTCCCTGAGAGTCCTGAAGTCAGCTTAACTTGAACTACGAGAACTCTCCAACTTGAATTCCAAGTTTATTTCCTTTATATTTTGGCCTTGGTTTTTATTCAGTCCCTGGCTGAATTAGTTCCTTTTATAAAACAAAGCACTCTTGGTTAATTGTTTAAATAAGTGAAGAGCCACTCGAGCACACATAACGCATAGAAGTTATTTTTTCCTAAATCTCACTCAAGAAGACGATTCAGAAGGTAAGCAAGTGCTACAAACCTGCATATGTGAAGGTGGCTAGCTGGGGATTTTGTATTTAACAGGATTAACTTCTGCACAGGACCAAAGAAAGGGTCCAAGCTGGAAGACTGAGATGTTCTAGGAGATGCTCACCCACCAGCCCTGTCATGTCATGACTAGATTAATACTAGATATTACTTTCTAAAAATCTAATAATACCACCAAGGCAATTCATGAAGTAGGTTCTTAAATTACACTGTTTTTTAAAGGCAAATTGCTTTTTCAGGCAGATGAAAATTATTACTTTTTTTTTTTTTCATTAAAAACCTGCTCAGGTAAGCTGTGCTGTGTCTGCTCTGTGATTCATTTTTTCTGGAGGACTGCAACGACCAGAAGATAAGCAGAAAGTATAGTGAGGAGAGACCTAACAGCAAAACACCATAAAGACAAAACATAATGACAAAAGCTTGATCCTTAAGCCACAGAAATCAATTGCCTGTGGCATCTTGACTGTCAATCTACTTCTAGAGCCAAAGCTGTGCAGTGTAGGTATGTCATATGCATGAACTTTGACATTTCTGGAATCAAAACTTTCAGTGTTTTATTTGTACATAAGGCCCTTGTTGGTCTTTCATGGCATTCCAGTGCAGGCTTTTGATTGATATTTTTAAAAGCTTTGTTTTGAAATTTTAAGAGACCTTCAAATTGGACCTCTGTAAATTTTACTACTCTAATTCCCTGTAATGGCCAGATGACAGTTGAATATCCACTTGATGATACCACAGAATAGAACTAATTTTTTTCTTCTGTGCAATTTATTTGGTTTTCAAAGTCATTAGAATGTATCTGATAATAAAAGATGTATTCTCTATTGTAGATGCAATCATATTGTTTGACATTAATACAAGCCTGTTTGAAAACAGCTGTTTCCATAGGAACAGTTTTTCCAAATAAATTTTGCATGGGAAAGTATGTCATAAATAATTGGCTCTGCCCTGAGGGAACTGCTATATGCCCAAAGAAAATTCATGGTAGAGAAAGGGAAAGAAAAAGCTATGAGAAATGCATGTAATGATGGTAAATTTGGAAAAGTACATATTTTTTCTGTCTGGAATTCTTTTCAAGTTTAAAAAATAGCAATGCTGCTTGGTTTTGGAACATTGCTGATATAGAGAGGGAGTTCATATTTTACCTTTTGGGATGTTAGTTGGATTCAAGTCATCCTTCATGAAAATCTCCCAAGTTATAATGCAGGTATAAGTTGGGTTTTGTTTATCCATTTATATTGCACCTTCCTCTTTAACTAAGAAGAGTTAAAAGACACATGCTTGCAAGTACATTTTTAGACTATAAATTTAAAAATTTGTAAATTGTATGTAACATCTTACAGAAAGGATAAACATTGAATTATAGCACCTTCTCAGATTACAGTATCTCAGGAAACAAATGACCTTGCATCCAATAAATAACTATTCTCCCTGAAGAATACAATATAATGGACATTTTCACTGTGTAAAACTTTCTTAGGGAGGAAAATGTAGTTTTTCTTTTTAAACCAAGGAGAGATCAGTGGACAATTATCAAAACCAGAGAAATGCAGGTGTCAGGTAATACCTGTAATACAAGAGGGGCCTCCCACCTCAGCAGGCAGGTGTTAGCTGCCACTCATGGGTAAGGATTTAAAGAAAGAGCCTCAGGCACCCATTTCAAGTGATCCTTCAGGAGCTGTGACTTAGGTTATTTAAATTTACTTGTATGAATGAAGTTAGGTGATATTTCTTCTCTTCAATAACAGGCTTGAGAAGTCTTACCTGAGTCATAGTTTCCGAACTGTAAGAGGATTCTGGGCATGTGTTTAAATAATTGTTTACTTTGAATTATATTTTAGTTCTCATTAATTTTTGACAGTTAATTATAAGCTTGGTCTGGAAGCCTCAGCATTGTTGGCCAAGGCAAAGAACTGCCAGCTTGACTAAAGGCTCTGGAGAGGCTCCAGATACAGTTAACTTATGTGGACACATGATTTCATTTCCTGAGCTTTTTGTTCTCTGCCATGACTTCGTGGTGGACAATTCAAGGGTAGCTCTTTGGAAAGAGGTGCATCTTGCAGAATATCCTGTCTGGAGAAAAGAGCATCTCAACTAAATGTAAAAGCTGAGTTTTCTGTTTCTCAGTAATAAACTAAATTAGGTAACAAATAATTGAGAAGAAGATTAAACAGGAACAAAACAAATACCGTTTACCACAATATCCTTCAGGACCTGCTGATAGGGAAATGACTTATATAGTGCTACCATTTACAATAGTGGGCCAACTGGCTGTGCTGTCTGGCTAGGTAAGAGAAATTTTCAGCTCAGTTAAAATATACAGATAGAGTGTAGAAAATCTGAAGTGATCTGTTACAGCTTCCTAATTTTTTTTTTAAATAATGAGGAATGACATAAGAGGATGGCATAAGAAAATGACATAAAATATGGAAGATCTCCTCTACTTATGACACTCAGGCCTCCAATTATATTATTTTTAATTTGGAAAGTTAACACATTTGGTTAGACAAAGCTTTAAAAAAGTTCTATCCAGTACAAGGCTGAATTGTGCTATCCAGTAAAGAACTCATCTCCAGGTTTCTCTTTCAGTGCCTTTTTACACTGGATTTCTACAAGTCCAAATTGACTTCATTTGACTTGCAGTGATTTGCATGACACAAGAATTGATTTTGCATCTGCCCAAAATTGTCAACACCTTTTGGTGGAAAAGTGTTGAGACAAATGCCAGCACAGACTAGAGAAACAGGATACAGGATGTGTGATTGGGCCCTTGGACCCTCAATGGAGTGTCTAACATAATTAATGATTGTTGAACTCTGAGTGGAATTTTCATCACTTAAAACACACCTTTAATGTCTTGCAATCTCATCCCTGTACCCTTCACTATGACACTAAAAAAAAAGTAGGGTTTTTTTTGGGGTTTTTTTGCAAACATTGAATAGCTTGTAAGCCTGCATACACATACAAACACAGTAAAAACTTAATACTATGATGGGTTTTATTTGTACCAGGGACATACAACACTGTCTCCAGAGAACAACACTAGAATGCACATGAGCATCCATGCGTGTTTAGTTTTAAGAGGCTAATATCTGCCTATGGATGTGCCATCATCATGGTAGTCCTCCTCAAGATGTATGTGGGTTATGCAGGACTTTCATAAGTAGAGATAAAACACATGGGCTGCACAAAATAATGCAGAAAGATGGTGCTTACAGCCATGGGTGTTCACACTTCAGCACTGCAGAATCAGATTCACCACTAGAATCGTGCTGGCCTGTGAAAGCGAGGGGATCTCTTGGTACCAGATGTTCGTAATGAACAGAAGAAGCAGTGCTATCACCTGTAATCTGATATAAACACAGCACAAACTCTTATGTAGATTCTATTATCATCTTTCCGGATGATGGGCTGGGAAATTGCTATCTCATAAGCAATTCTGGAGAAAGTGTAACAGAGATGGAATTTAAAGCAGACAATTTGGTTCTGTCCCAAAACACAGAATTGCTGATAGGAAACAATAACAGTTGCTAAAAAATGCTACTTGAATGAGAACAATAACATTTCCTCTGCAGGAAATTATCTTAGGAGTGCAAAATACCTAAGTAATAAATGACAAACCCAAGACCGTGTAAAAATGTTGTTTCTGACAGGGAAACATTCCATAATCAAGACAGAAAGCATTCTCATAGTCACTAATGAACCAGTGTATTGTGTGCACATCTAATGAAGGTGCAGACCTGAATTTGCTCTTTTTGAAACAAAACTTTTTCTATAAGCTGTATAGCCTTTGTTTCTATTTGCCCTTTCCTCCATTTCCTTCTTCAAAATCTTCTTGTTTTTTCTCTGGAGTCACAACACTTTCACATCCAGAATGGATCATGCTACTTCCAAATATGATAAATTCTGTCCCTTAAACAATAACTGCTGAATTCAAAAAAAGCAAGATATCCTGCTTCTCCCATTTAACTATTCCTGTCCCTAAAAACACTTAAAACCCATGAGTCACACTCTTTTCCTCTCCCAGAAATATGATGATTAGATAATAATAGTCATGCTTCAGGATTTTCTTTTCATTTGTCTTCTGGTTCCTTTTCTTGGACTCACTTCACACAAGAAGCCTTTTTTTCTCCATAACCACAAAAGTTAAACACTTCAGTTAAAATCGAAAAGTAGATCTACCATAAGATCCTGATTCCAGGAGTTGTGACTGTGAAAACTATTTTGAAGATGTGAAATTGCAAGAAAACCACAAGAGTGAGCAACATTACAATTCTTCCATGAGGATGCTTTTATTTTATGGTTAGTTTCCTCACTGTGGGGCTCAGAGTGTGGAATAGGGAATGGCAGAGGAAGGCTTCCTCCTCTCATGGCTGGGAAACAGTAAAAGGTGCCAGGCTGATCTCGTCCTTGCCCTCTCATTCCTGTGGAATGAGATGGCAAGAATTGCTCCCAGGGTACCTCTCGCCCAAAGGTGTTAAAGGTGAAGAATTCAGGGAGATGGGAGGGGTGGTGACATTTTAAAATGTGAGGTGAAATGAATCTCAGGTTTCTTATCCCTGGAGGAGGGAGGCAAGAGGAGAGGGGCAATCTAAGGTGAATGCCCTGCATTTTGACCACCCCAGGGAGCAACAAAGGTCCTACAGCAGCCTTGTGCTTCAGAGTTACACAGCAGTCCTCAGACATGGTCTAGTACCAGCTGGAGAAGAGTTTCTTTTGCTGGCAGCTCATAAGGTCCAGCAGGCTGTTTCAGTACGAATGGTGTTTTAAAGCCTATGTCTAAAAAAAGGACTCAGGGAAATTCTTGATTTTTTTTTTCTTTATTTTGAAAGAATGAGAAGTCCAATTCATTTTCTGTGGCATATTTCTAAAAATGAAGATTATCCATAAAAAGTATGACCTAAGCTTTGTTTGCAGTTTTTGAATAAAGCAGCAAGGCTGAGAGCATACATTTTCATAATTTTTGCATTTTCTTTTCTTTAACAATACCTTAGCTCAATTGACCAGTACTAATGCTGTATTATAAATGTGGATATATTGCATAATAGGTGAAATACAGAGCTTCAATTCTTACACTTTTCTTATTTCCTGCTAGACTATGTTATGTCATGATCTTATTTGCATTCAAGGGTAAAGTTGAGCTTCTCAGTGAGATAGGACAGGCTGCATGTTCTTCATAACTATTTAAATTCTTTTGGCTGGAAATTTTAATTATACACTGTGACTTCAACAACTATACAGAAATATTCTCTAGTTTAATTTTGCCTGCCAAATGTCCAGATGTTTATATTTAAACACCATTTTAGATATGATTTTTTTTCTTTAATATTATAATTAAGCACATTCTTAAATTCCTTTTTATCACTGTGATGTGTGTGAGAAAAAGGAAAAACAGAATACATGTTTTTGATGGTAGTTTAACTATCTAGTGACACTACAGAGAATAAAACAACTACAGAAAAATATAAAACCAGAAAGAAAAAAAAAATCTGGTACCCTAATCTCTGTCTAGATTGGAGACCAGTGAATTTGAGAATGGAGAATAAATTCACCTAAAGAAGTGGTTTCAGAACATTAGATTTTTTTACGAATTTGGGGAAGATTTTGCCCTTACAGAATGGGAAGTGGAATGTGTCAGAAGAAAAGGATGAGAAGACATCTTCTGTTTGGAGTCATTCTAAAAGAATAATTTATACTTATTTCAAAATAATATTTAGTTTTAAAATCAAGTATTTTAATATTATGGTTTGAGGACTTACATGATCATGAACTGAAACAGGTGGTGGTTCTGGTTAAGGCCTTCCATTTCCATATGAGCATTTCCAAACTATTTTTTTTAAAGTAAAATAATATGGAAATGGGTGGGGATTTGACCAACAACTCAAAAAAAACATCTAGCAGTAAGTCAGTAAAAGTATTTCCAATAATCTCTTTTGATATAATTTCTATGTAAATTTTTTTATGCACTGTTCTAGAGATAAGGACATGAGGGTAGACTATTTGCTCAAGGGTCTGTGATCTGGTCTCAGCTGGATGGAAAGCAGGGTGGGGCTGGTTTTGCCCCACACCTGGCCCCCAGTATATGGTGCACCTTTTGCCATACTTCTGTAAGGACTCAGAGATTCATTCCTTCCCAGATCCACTTCTTATACTGTTCCATCTTCAGTAATTTTTAATTAAATTTTTAGATTTCTCAAAATTAAGTGATAACACAGTGAATTTCCCAATTAAAAAAAATACGATGAGATACAATAAAGGAAATCACATCAATATTTTATTTTCCTTTGTTCCCTGGGGACTGGAGACAGCTGCAGGATCTCAAATGGTTTTGACTTTCAAGGAATTGACAACTGCCCTTGATGTACTAAAAAGCAGGGGAGCAGGTGACAATGCAATCACCACGGGTGGTTTTATAAGGCGTGCTTGTGTGCCTGGTTCACGATCCTAATTCCCTGGGTCAGCATCAAGGAGGAAAAGTGGCTTCTCTCCACCGCCGCCAGGCTGTCATCACGTTATAGCCTAAGTGGTGGAAGGAGGTCAACAGCTCATAAATCTTGTGAGCAGAACTCACCACTTTCAGATTGCAGTCCCTTTAGAGATCCCTGCTGTCTTTTTCTCTTTTCTTATTTTACCCCAGTGAACCTTCACATCCTCAGAAGCATTTAGCTTTTCCTGGCCTCTGAGAAATCAAAAATGCTAGGCTTTGGGTCGGGAGCTTCTACTGCTGCCAGTTAGTCCTTCAAAGAACCAGAGCAAATATGTTGCCAGATTATGATTTTTCATATGAGTTCTGAGATAAAGGTTCAGATTAAAGACAGATTTGTACAATTACATGAACTTTCTGAAGGGCAATTTTCCTCTGTAGCTTTGATTAAATTATTGAAATGTTACTACATTAAGAAAAAGGTGTCATTTAACTGTCTTTGTGCTTTAGAGCTAGTTGTAAAAGAGCTGCACTACAGACTGTTATTGTATTGATGGATATTTTCATTTTATCAGATTCCCTAATAACCCCGCTGAGATTCAGCCTGTGACCATCACTTTATCCATTTTTCTCTTGTGCAAAATAACAATGAAGCAAGTGCAAATGAGAGGTAGAAAGGGGGATAATTAAGACAGAAGTATTTGAGAAATATGAATCCTGAGTTGTTTATGTCTTGAAGTAATTTCCTAGTAATTGAAGCATTTCCTATTTATGCTTTATCTTTAATAATTGCTTAGGTCTCGTGCTGTCTTGCTTGAGTGTTGCAAATTCACTTTGCTTTTTGAACTTGCAAAGGTAGTGCAAGGCCATTTGCAGTTCCACAGCAAAGGCAGAGACCCTGAGACAGCTGGACTGAGTGGTGACAGCACAAGGAACCACTGGTTTTCCCTGTAATATGTGTAGCTAAGTGACATTCATGTGTAATAGGTACAGTATTGCTGCCTTTCAGAGACTGGGGATGACAGAACAGGGCAGGATATTTGTGTTTCTGACACAGTCTTGCAAGAAACAGATATCTGAGTGGCTGGAGACAAAATTGCTGCATCAGCTAGGGCAATGTCATGTACTACATACAAACAGTGTAGGCTGAATTTAGAAACCATGGTCATTACAGAAAAGAAATATATTGAATATATATTATTAATTTTATTTTCCTAAATCCTGTGCTTTCCTATATTTCTTATTATCCTTGGAGTACAGAGCCTTTATTACTTGTTGTAGCTTGAAAATTGGTAAGGCTATGCTTGCTTTCAGAATAAACATTCTCCTAAGCCAAAATTAAAATGTCTCAAATCCAACTTCTGATGGTGTCAGACAGCAGTTGTAGGTGCCACAAGGCAAACTGTGGGCAGGGTGGAGAGAAGAGCACAGTGCCTGTGTCATTGATCAGCCCAGGTCAGCCCAGCTGTGGAAGCTGTGGAAGTTTCCTTTGCTGAAACTATACCAGCCCAGCTGTAGAAGCACTGCATTTCTCACAATGGCAGATTTAAAAAGGCAGTGCAGAAGCTCTGATAGTTTAATGTTGCGTCTACAAAAAAATAAATAAACGAGGTGAAAGTTAACATTTATTCCATTCACTACTCTTCTCCATCCAATGTCACATTTTTTTGGGCCCATTTCTTAAAAGTGTGTAAACATTGGAAAGCATTTAAGCCCAATTCTTCTGTAATATTTTTTGAGAATTCCTCCAGTTTATCATCATAGGAAAAAAAAAAAGTCTGTTTCTGCAAGGCCTGCAAAGCTCTCCCACCAAAACTATTGTAGCTGACCGCATTCGTTTTTTTTCCACCATGTATAAAAAGCAACAGCTTTCAGGACACTCACAGAATTTCAGCTGTTAAACTGGTTAAAATATACCGAGTCTATGGGTTCTGAAAGTCAGAGTCTGCATTGTTCCTTGCCATCCTGGCAGAACACTGTCTGGGCAAGCTGGTCACTGCTGCTCAAATGCAGTGTGTCTCAGGGGTGATCTCTGCCTTAGAAGACTAGTCCAGCATGACTTCAGCTATGGAGATCAGCTAATCAAAATAATAATATGTGAAAGTAAAGGCATCTTTATGAGGAATGAATGTTTCTCAACCTGTTCCAGCATTTGCTAGGGAAGTGCAAATTGCTGCAGGAAGTCTGAAACAGAAGCAGCTGCAGTATGGGAGGTTGTGAGCCTGTGTGGCTCTTTTCTGCGAATCCTCTTTTACGTGAATCCTCTTTTCCCCAATTAAACATTCAGGAGGCAGAAACTTCACGGGCTACTTCATCATTGGTATCTGACTCATTTACCCAGGACTGTGGAGCTTGCAAACAGTGAAAGTGAAGGGCCCAGGGATGCTTTCAGTACCTCTGTTGGTCACCCTCATCCTGCAGCCATTACCACTTACCAAAAGTGATAATTCAAGGAGGCAGAGAAGCTACTTGGTCTAGAGTTTGGCAGAGGAGGCATGAAGAACATCTGAGGGACATGGAGAGGGAGGGGCAGAGTATAAGCAGTTGCCCTTCACAGTATAAGTTATGAAGGTAGTCTTTCACACTGAGGTACAACACTAATTGTGCTGTATCTAAAGACCAGCTTGACTCACTGGTGTTCTCAGAGACCAGTTCACCTCTCCTTGACCCCAGGCTTTTTTCAAAAAAAGCCCTGTTCAGAGTTACAGGGTTGTTGTTACTTCCTGGTGCAACAAATCTCAAATGGATGCTGTAAGGCCAAGGCAGAAGAGCCCCTAGAGAGGCAGGCATATGGGGGAAAAGAGAGGACAGAAGGAGACCAGAGTGAACAGTCTCTAACCTAACTTATGCCTTGACATTTCAAGTTTCATCAGTGTGCCTGTATGCAAGATAATGAAGTTTTGCAGATGTGCAGTGACCATTTGGTGGGTGATAGATTACGACAATATTACAAATTCCCTTGCTGAAAAACCATATAGGGAAAACAGAAGCAAATGTTTTTGTTTTCCAGGTATACATTGTCTTTCTTATGTTGTTCTTTAATGGAACTTAAAATTAAATACTAGGAAATTTTATGCTTACATTGTCTATATATGTTAAAGTCTTTGGCAAATTCACTGCTGGTTTATAAATACCTAACTCCTGGATAAAATCTGCCTTAGCTTGGAGGAGATGGTGAAAGAAGCAAAGGCTGTAACTTCAGAGGCTGTAGGCAGAACCCAGCGCAATGACTGCCTTGGGATATTGCAGATGAAGAACAAGCAACGACAACAGCAATTGTCAATACTACCAGCCTCAGGGACTCCAAAATGAGTGTGTCCGCTGCTTAAATAGGATTGCCATTGCCTAGGACAAGGATTAGCTGAGCTCTCTAGAGAAGGCAGGACTGACTTCAGATGTTTCCAACCAGCTTGACTGATTCAGACCCTGTGTTTGTCTTAGCCCCATTGCTTTCAGCATTCCCAGGCTGCAACAAAACTTTAGCTCTTCCCTGATTCTGTAAGTCTGTGCATGTGTGGTGCTTGCCAGTTTAAATCTCAAGTCAGGTCTATCAGAATATTCCTGGTGTACCTCTGGTTTCATGAGCATAACCCCAGACAAAGAGTTGAATGCACAAATGATCTTACTTGCATTACATGTAGGCATAGGTGGATGGTGGATGGCAGATAACACTGCAGTGTATGAATATGAGACTCTCAGAAACTGTCCTGGTGCTCTTGGATAGTCTGTGATTTTTACTTGGAACTACATATGACCAAATACTTAGAGTTCTTTAAAATATGCCGATAAAATGACAATTGACTTCAGAGGCAACTGAAATCATCCTCAGTACCCTTCTATTCTTCTGCATGCTTTATAAAATGCTCCTATGCCATAGTTCAGACCCTGGAGGGATGTGATGGATATGACAAGCAGCTCATTGTTCAGGCAGAGTTGAGAGCTCTGAATCTATTGCCTTTCAGGGTCACTGAGCTGCAGGTTGTATGGAAACCACCTTGTTCATCATACTTTGGAATTGTAATAGGAATGTAAAGAGGTGCAAAAGTTATATACAAAGAAAACATCTAGAGTGTCTAATTATTAAACCTCTTGCTGAGCAGGAAAAATAGAACATCAAAGACACACCCTGGAAGTATTTTTTTATTAGTAAAAGCATATGGTTCTTTGAATCACCGCTGGCTGAGGCAACATCAGAAAACCTCCAGATAGAAAGAAAAACAAAAAACCTACAAAAAATAAAAGAAGAGTATGAATTTCCTTTGATTTAAGTGCTTTATGGTCCATAGGGGGACACAGAACTATCTCCATATAGTCATATATCTTAATTCCCATCCCACACAGCAGGATAAGGAAGAGTCATTCAAACGTGAGCAGGGGAAAATGATGACCAGAACACATCTTTAGCTATGAGCAGGACATGGTTTACCACCAAGGAGTACTGGTGCCTTTATAAGGGGTATCATTCTCTGCACAGTCACCAAAAGAGTGCATTTACTGGGCTGAAGCAGTGCTTAACACACACCATCAATACTGTTCAGGTAGCAGAGCAGAGCTCCAGAAGCTGTTTTTCTGCATTTTTCTGCCAAAATCATAAGACAAAGAAGGTATCTGGCTGTCTCCACTCTTGTGTTGTCAGATTATGTCTCATCTTTTTAATCTCAGCTTGCCATGCTTAATTTTAGGCATCTAAATAACATGCCTAACAGTTCCCACATAAATGGAGTCTCTGTGTTACTTTTTGGGATGCCTCAAAACTGAATGACCTGTGGTAATATCTATCCTGCCCTACTGAAGATAGAAGAAGAGTAGTGTGAATATGGTCTCAATGAAAAAAACTTTATTTTAGATCCCTTGTTGCAAAATTTGTGCTCTGTTCCACTTCAGGACACCACCTTGTCAAAAGTTTCTCTGATACCCTATTCCTAATCTTACATTATTTCTCTTAAAAGAGCAGTTCCTCTGTCTGAAGTTCTGCACTCTCAAGATTAATAGAAAAGTTGCAATATATCTTAATTATTTGAATTAAGATATACTCTCCATCTAATGACAAAGGGATCTTTGATCATAATTATTATTATGTCCATTTGGAAGACTTCTGCTACGGCTATGTTTTGACACACCCCAAAAAAAGTTTACAGCCTGTGCTTGTCTTGTTCCTGAGAGCCCAAGGTGCTGTTTCACCAAGTCAGCTGTATCTCAGCTTAGTTAAAGCAACCTCATCTCACAGGCCACATAGCTTGAAGCACAATACAGACAATCTTTTGCAAGTACTTTTTTCTACAACATTATGTACAACACAAGAAAAAATCTTTAATGGACTGTTTTTTTCTTGTGACATATATTCAGTTGAAAAGCATTAAAATATTCCCATTGCGATATTCTGACAGCACGCAATGCAATTAATGTTGTAGCTATGCCTCTGAACAGGGAAGAAAATACTTATTTTACAGAACAGTGTATGTATATATATTGTGAGCAAGGTAAAATTATATCAGTATATTTTGGGGAGAATTCAATACTAATCCCATCTGGACTTGCTGTTTTACTGAAATGAGATCATCAATTACTGTCTGTGTTTCCTCATGAGGTAATGTTTTATTTAAATTGTTTCTGATTTCTTCTGACAGTTTAGACAAATGTAATTTTCATAAAAAGGGCTTTTATTGCTTTCAGCTTTTTTCCTATGTATATAATTTCTAATAGAATTTTTGATGCATCCTCTAGTCTCTGTTGATGATTCTCTATTTTTATCTCTCTCTGATGTGGATGAATGCATAATATGGCACCTCAAACCTTTACTTTGTTAATCTGTGGTTAACTGTAGTATTAACCACCTGGATTGTAACCAATTCAGGAAGTCTTTTTCGATACCTCTAAATATCTGTGCATACATCTCTATCCAAATTCCTCCTTCACTTCTCTGCCAAGGAAAAGAAATTACTGCTATGTTCCCCAAGTCTAGAAGAAAAGGATAGCTCTATCAGTTATCATCTCCAAACTCCTCAAAGCCTGACTTTCTTGTAAAGTAAGCTGAAGGTCCCCTTGGAGTCACTTTCTCTGGTACCCTAGCTTGGATAGTATCCACAATCCCTGTGGTACCTTCCAAAGAGGAAAGATCTCTGTGCTGGAATAAGAAAAATCATCATCATCATCAATCATCTTTACCATCATCATCACAAAATTGGTTTTCTAATGAAAAAAAAGTGATTGAAATGCAGAAATTTCTATGCTTAAATTTTATCACAGATGAGAACAAGAAACCCATGAGTGAATGCAAGAAAATGCCATCCAATAGCTTATGTTCCAGTAAAGGCCACAACTCAGGGCTGTTAAAGGCACATTTATCACACATTTTGGTACACAGCATGAAAAAACACTATCCCAACATACTGCAGCGTAGCTGAATATGGAGAGGACTCTGGAATAATGGTAACTGAAGACAAATGATAGAATTATATGAATAAAAAACTTGCAGGTATCATCTATGAACTTCTCTCCTGGTACAGAAGCAAGAAGACAAGCACAAAAAGAATGGAAGGTAGTTGAAATAAAAGCAACATAGACTAGTGATACAGATAATTTTTTTTATGATCAAATGGATTCTGGCACCCATTGAATCACACCTTTCAGTTACAATAAGGTCACTTAATGAAGCTTCAACACCCTGATTCACAGTGGGATAGGCATTGATCTTTAAGAATTTTTTTAGATGTTAGCTAGAATCAGGGCTGCAACATACTCTCAAGACATACCCTCCACAAGTCCCAAAATTTGCCATTGTTTCCATATTTCTATATCACTTTTCATGTACTCAAAAACTCCCTTTCACAAAATAGCCTTGGTGTTGCTGTTGCTCTTCTGATCCGCATTTCCTGATCTGCATATATAGCAAAAGTCACAAATGAAAACTACACCAAGCAATTCTTCTCAGCCTAGGAGGAAATCAGAAACACAAATTACTATCACTAAAATTGCTAGGCAGAGACCAGTATCTCTTTTTTGACCACCTCTGTTTTTCTAGACTTGCCAGCTCTGGAATTATAGGATGGAAACTCTTGGTATAGAAGCAGGATATATACTGATTTTCACCTTCCTACTGTCTGTCCATCACTCATTCACACAGCTACCAAATTACCAATCAGTTCTCTGCATCCTGACTTGCTTCCTAAGATCTCCACCAGGCATCCTAGGGATAGATTTTTATTCACTGTTGGCAGAATAAACTGAAGACATTTATTGTCATTTTTGAGGCTTGAAAAAGATAGTTTAGAGGATCCTCAGACTTATGATGTTACTGCCAGGAGAGGTCCAGGTCTCAAAAGTTAATTTTATCACAACAGAGGTATTCCTCAGCAGGAAAGTGCTTGGAGGAGGTGATGAAGAAAGTGGATGGATATAAACCTTGTGGAACCATAAAGGGGAGAAATGTTTGGCACCTGGCACCAAGGGCTGGCCAGGATAGAGTGCTGGTGTGGGTAGCCAAACACAGAGCCCACTGAAGCTGGCATGTGAACAGAGCTGGATCTGGGCAGATCTCAAGGACTTTCAGGACAGGCCTTGCAGGTATCACAGAAGTGTTCAGAGCACTGTCATGTTGAATCAGTACAACTCTGTATACGTTTTGTCCAGGAAGTCAAATCATCTCAAAATCAGCATAATGCACCAGGACTTAGGATTTTGTTTCAGACCTCCTTAGCTCTATAAAATGGTAATGGAGATAGCTGTTATTAGACATGATGGCTACTGCAATAATGCTGCCTTCACACCCCCTTCCACTCTGTTTGGAAGGTTCCACTCAGCACATTGCAGGGGAGGTTAGGAAACGAGGAATGAACCGAGCAGTAAGGACTGATTCCCTAAGAGCCACTGCCATATCTAAAAGATGTTTCCTGCTTAGAGATCTTCTGCACATCCTACTTTTGTTTTCTAATTTGGACTTAATTGTAACCAATATCAAAATTGATTTTTTGTGACTAATTGAATTACAGTGTAAAAAATCTCTGTCACTGAAACTGCCTCACTCTCTTCTTACTCTCTTTTTGTTTTGTCAACCAATCCAACATTTTGTTGGTGAAGTATATAGACAAGGATTTATAAACACAATAAGCACATTTAAATACTCACAGATGTCAGAAAACATTGAAACTAGTTCCTGTGCTCGCTCAGCAAACCAAATATGTTTAAATATCCACAGATGTCAGTGTGCTACAAGTCCTTATGCCATATCAGCAAATAAAACTAAAAGAGTTGCTTTGAAATGAATGTTTTCATATGAATACTGCTTTTGTCATGCTTTCAGTAACTCTTCTCAAGTAGAAAAGCCACCATACACAAGCTCCTCTATCAATCCACTACTGGCTTCTCTCTTAACTTGTGCGTTATGACTCTATATCCTTCTCAGATATCTTTGGACCAAAATGGATATTGAATTATTAAGGAAGGTTTCTAAATTAGCTCCAAGAATCATTCCAGTGATAATTGTCATTACTGTTATATGCTATTCATCTAGTGAATTTATTCAATTTGCCAGTAGACCAACTTACCTCAGGGGCTTGAGGGGTGACCAATCATTAGCAATGCCCAATTAGTTAATTCAGATGTGGTTTTAGCAAGCTAAAATTAAGGTAACAGAAAAATACACAGATTTACATAAAATGGGTTTATGGATGTGGAGATAGTTGAGAGTGCACATAACTAGTATATACAAAAGAGGAAATTCAATGTCTTTCAGTATACGGATGTCTGAATGGAACCATCAAGAAATCTTGAATTAATTTATAGTGTATGTGTACAGGGAGGGCAAAGAGACAAGAAGAGCAGTAAATGTTAATTGAAAGTTAAATTCATCACAGCTTTTATCTCTGGAGGTATTTGAAAAATGCACAGACATGGTCTGTAGGGACCTGGTTTAGTGATGGACTTGACAGTCCTGGGTTACCAGCTGGACTTGATGGTTTTAAAGGTCCTTTCCAACCTGAATTATTTGGATTTTATGAAATGTGCATAGGCATGTTGTTTAGGTTTTCTGCAATATAAGTAAAATAAATAAATTATAAGACTGATGTTTTACACATTAATTTGAAAATATTAAAAATTGTTTTTCATCTGAGGATTATCAATGTCTTGAATGAACAAATCAAAACGATATATTCCACTACCAAGTAGAGCTTCAGTGGTTTCCTAATGAATATGTAATGCCTACATTAACATTTTTATTAGGCATAAGTCATCATTTTTTCATATTCATAAACACAGCGGACCATGCATGAAATTACTGCTTTTCAAGAGAGTGAGTTGTGTTTCCTGTTGTAAAGACTTGTAAACCATTTCTTAACTGCTCTGTGGTTTCCACTAACAAGGTTCTTTGGGATATCTTTTCTCTTCTGTTGTTCAGGAAACATACGGTATTGACAGAACCACAATTTTTTATAATTCATATATTTAACTAACAAAACGTAACTAATAGTGTAATCTAGCCTGGAGGAGCTATGTTGCTCTGGTTCAACAGTTTGCTTCCTTCTTAAGAAATCTGGAAAATTTCAGAATATTGTCTCTTCCACAATATGCGGAAACTTAAAATTTCTTCCTGAGATTTTGAGTACTTTACAGAGCAGTCTATCAGAATGAAACTGATGTTTTTGTTTAGTTTTAGTAAATTTTTATTAATTCTGTGCAACTCATGTGCCGAAAATAGATTAACTGCATTTGAATGAGACAAAAGAAGAAATTGTTGTAACCACATGAACAGCTTGGTTGCAGGTTGTCTTCTATGACAGGTTGGAGTCCAAAGTTAGGCTAAATTTTGCTTCTGAGTTAAGTATTTTCATTTAGTCAAGATTCAACTAATCCCTCATTAACACAGGCAGTAATTTAGCAAGCTAGAGTGTCATCTGAGAGAATATAACTGCAAAAGATCTTCTGGATCATCTGCCCCAGAGAAAAGTGACGTGAGCTGGCTCCCCAGGTGTCTCAATACCTGTTCCTACCCTTCACTCCCTGCTCCTGCTTGCGAACAGCTCTTTCTCACTTGCTTCCCCCCCAGCACTCTGCCTTCCCATGCCTCACCAGCATCTAAATGTGGAAAAGCTCCTCCAGACAGAGCTGAAGACAGGGGAGCAGATCCCAATGTGGAGGAGAGACCCGGTGGGCAGTGGGGGATGAGAACAGCGAGTGCCAGTCCCTGCCAGCGGCTGGCACGGGGACACAAAGTGGCCAACGCTGCTCAGCTCAGCCACCAGCCTCTGAGGGGAGATGTGCTGGCAGGGCTGAGAGGGGCAGCTGGTGGCACACAGAATGCAAGGCAGGAAGCTGTTACAGGGGAACAATAGGAGGCAAAAGGAAGGGATTGCTGGAGGGAATCTCTCTAAGGTAGCTGAGAGATGATTTGTACATCTCCCCATGCCCTACTCTGTCCAAAACATCCCAGAGGGACGTCCCTGAAAATAAACATTATTCTCACTGGGCAGTCATGGGATTCTGCAAAATAGGAGGCAGGTTTATTTATTTATTTATTTATTAATGCAGTGGCTGATGCTAACGAAACGTCAGTTTTAATAACTGCTGGGCTAGTGATGAAAACAGAGGAGAAGAAAATTGAAACTCTGTGGGCATCTGAATGAGTAAATCTGAAAGATGTGATCTTTTAAAGTCAGTGAAGAGTCTTTGCTGAGCTTAGTGGTACCTGTAAAATTTGAAGTGTTATCAGGTTGATCAGTCTGGATTCTGAAAGATTTTAACTGAAAATCTACCTTCACTGAATCTATTGTAAAGGTTAATTTCACAACCACCTACTGCCTGAAAAGTGGAATAAATTCATATAACAAAATTATTTGAAGCACTAGGTGGGTTTCAACACCTACATTCTACCCTCAGGGTAAGAGATCCCAAGCCCTTGGAAGACAATTATATTGCTATTGTAAAGTAGTTTGATTTTGTGTCTTAACAAACAAAATTTACAGGTGCTGAACAGAAAGGGAACTTACTAATATTTTAACACTATTGGGTTTTAAGTAACACTGTACTAAACATTTGGAAAAAAAGAAAATAAACAATGCATAAACTTTACATTGGAATTAAGGCCACTATAAAATAAAATAACTAGCATTTACTCCTATTCAATCCATCACTTGATCAAGTAATTTTTGATCCAGAATACTTGTGCATGAGCTTTTAGTTTTGGTCAGGTCAGACAGATTCTCCATTTTTTGCAATATAATTTGATCTCATTAAGCAGTTCCTCCCACAATACAGGAAAAGTGTAGAAACATTTTTACACAGTTGTTTTGTGTATTTCTGAGTTTATCAAACCAAAGCCACAAAGTGGTGTGGCTTTTATCTGAGTGCTGTCTGTGACTCCTACCCTCTGAAAAGCTGTTAGGCACAGATAATAAGCTCTGAGATGATTGTTCAAGGTCAGCTAAACAAATCTGAAAATTATCTGTGCAAACGGATACACTCACAAACTGGACCTGTAAAACCAGACTTTACTATCAGCATTGACAGAAGAGTAGCATTTTTTATTATATTGTGCCTCGAATAATAGATTATAATACTTAATTTCCAAGGGTGGTGATTTGGGTCTATGAAGACCCATCAGTATCATTTCCTCTACTTGGCCTTAAACAGGTAACTCTTAGCCTGTGTGGACTTCCTTGTGAGTCCTGATTGCTCAGGAAGGATGTACAGAAAAGCAGTTCAAGAAATTCTAGACTTTGGCAGAAAGTAAAGGAATCAAAGAAAAAAAAATTTTTTGACTGCATATTATCCTTGTAAATGCCCTGTTTAACATACAGGTATTGTGGTGTTCTGAATGAGCCAGAGACAGGCTCCTGATGTGTAATCAGCCAATATCCACCTTCAGAGAGCATTGTATTTCACAACTGGGAAAGACTCCCAAATCAAAATAATCAAAAGGAGTATGAACTGAATTAAAAATCCAAAAAGGATTGTTTTGATGGAAAAGCAAATATTTGCTTGAATGTTTTGATAAATTATTTTATTTAAAAGAATAGATGTTTTTTGGATTATGTGATCTTTGGATGATGGTAAACACATATGATTGAGAAAAAACTGTTACCTAGAACATGAAATTACTCTCATAATGAGGTTATTGTCCAGCTCCTTAGATTACATCACCATACTGTGCAACTAATGTCTAAGTCTGGCTGATGAAAGCCATAGAATACAGTGAGTGAATCATGGCAAATCTCACTTTTGGAATTATAATAAGAAACTTCAAAAGCCCTAACCATTTCTAAATTTTTTTTTTTTTCTTTTTAAGAATACTGTTGCTAGGGCCCCCAATGTTCACTATTTCTGCAATATAATACAACATGCTTTCTAGGTGATGAAAAATATTTAGAATGTCAAATTTTAATATATTAAACAGTGAACTAACATTGGTCATGACAGGGATTTTTTTTTTTGTCTTTTTTTTCCTACTGTGGCCAAAGTAAAATTGTATGATCATATCTATATTTTTATGTAGGTTTTTGACGCCTAGTTCCCAGGACTCTGTGCAAACATAGATTACATAGGAAGACTATTTAGCTAGAGGGTTATACTACACTGATCTGGTATTTGTGACATTTTAATATGTTTATTTTATTGTGTTTTGTTTGGTTAGGGTATTTTAGATTGTTTTTATTTTTACAGCTCCATGTGTGTATATGTATCTGTGCTTGTATTATCTTCCTGGTCTTAGTAATTTTAAAATAGATTCATCAATTTCTCTAAACATTTTTGGTGGAAGGGTCAAAAGAAATACTTTTACTAATTTTGAAAAGTTTCCCATCAAAGATCCATAAGCAACCAATGGGGCTTGGAACTACATACCAACAGCTCAGAGTGAAGGACCATCTGAAAAGGTTGTCTGAAATCTCTTCAGCCAGTAAAACCGAGATAGATTAACAAAGTGTGCATAGCTGTTATGATTTAAGTCTTTCCCCAAGATGCATTATTGATTTTTTTTTTTTTGAAAACACTAATAAAATGCACAGTGCCTGGTAGGCCTGCCTTTATTCCACCGACAACAGTGCTGTTCTCCAGAGTAATAGCTTGTGAGCACATTGGTAAGCACAGCAAGCATCCATAATTGTCAGATCACCTCATGCCATCAGCAGGCACTGAAGGTAATTAATATTTAATCATTCATTTAGGAACATACAGAGCCAAAAAAGACTATGACTTGCTTTTAAATGTATTGGCACAAAGTTTATGAAAAGCTGTGTGGCTCTATGGAAAACAGCTTACAAATCTAGTAAATAAGTTGTAGGGGTGCCATTATAGAACATTTTATATCTTTATATTTATATGTGGACATCTTGCTAGGAGCATGTAGTTTGCAGCATGATAAGCCATCACACTAATAAAACCAAATATCTATGGGACTGATTATGGAGCATATCCCAGAAAGGAAACTTCAGTTTTAAAGATTTTACTGGCTTCAACAAGGATTTATCCTTCACTGTTTAAGTTCACAGTTTCAGTCTTTATAAACTGGCATCTGCACATGGAATTTAACACACTTACTACTTCCCATTTACACACACCAGAAGCCAAGTCCATTCAAAACACAATAAACAGAGATCTGCACATCTTGGTGGGCTGCCAATGACTGGATTGCTGCAAATTGAAGGTTGGATTTTCCCCAAACACACAATCCCTTTGGTGGTATTTCTAGTGTCCTTGCAGTAGATCTCTGATTCTGGAAGTCCACTGAGAACATTATGAAAAATTTCCCACAGCCTACGCGCGTGAGACTGCCAGGGTACTTACGTGAAAATGAATCAGTCAAGGAATTGCCATAGCAAAACAGTATGATTCCAGGCATGGACTGCCTCCGTGATGATGTCTTTAGGAAGGGAGGATGCAGAAAGATTCTGACCTGGACCTGATGAGATGAGATGTGGACTGCAGCCATGTTTCATGCTTATGTCCCTGCAGAATGGAAATGTAAGCTCATTTACACAACAGAGCACGCACACACACTTATTTTGAAAACAGACCCATTCCTATTCCAAACACCTATTCCATATTTCTATCATATTTGTGTATTGAGACTGGTTTGACCTTTACTATATGATTGTCAATGATATTTATTATATTTGGCTTCTCAGTACTAGGAGCCCAGTGCAGAACTGCGCCTTTGTGCTTTACTATCAGCACTGTGGTAAATCAACAGTGACCCTTAAAGTGCATTGGGATCCACGTGTGTGGGAGGTTGTTTTGGGTTATGGAACCAAAAATGTGTATTCTATTTCATCTGTGAAAGCAGTTGGGGAGATTTGATTTCCTTTATCTCTGTAACTCCAAGGGAGAGGGGACCAGATGCTTTCTGATAATGGCCCAGCTGTTAAAACTGGGTGAGGCAGTGTTTCTTATCTCTTTCACCACCCATCCTCCCTCTGGGGGAAATCTGCTGCTAATGGGCCATTAAGGCTCATCAATGACATGACACAATTTATCATCCCATTATGAGATGCTCCACCCAGTGAGGGCTGTCCCAAGCATTCCTACCTGGATNTACTACTACATTTGTGGGTTTGGTGGGTGTTTTGTTTTGGTTTTTTTTGTTTTTTTTTTGGTTTTTTTTTGTTTTTTTTTTGTTGTTGTTGTTTTTTTAATATTCCTAGTAAAGAACCGTTATTTGTATTCCCAAAATCTTTGCCTGAAAGCCCCTAATTGTAAAATTATAATAATTTGGGGAAGGGGGTTTAAATTCTTAATTGCAAAGGGAAAGTCCAGCTTTTGCTGGCAGATACCTGTATTTCTAGACTCAGACAGAGGTCAGATTCATAATTTTTTCTGAGTGCTTTTCCAGCTTAGGAAAAGTCATATTTGGTTTTAATTTTCTGGACTGAAAAGTAAATTAAAATTTGGGTTCATAATTATTTGAGTTCCTAAAATGAGAGCAGTTGTAAGTGTGGAATATCTGTGTGGTGACTGTGTGATTACAGGTGACAAAGTGGTTGTCAGCAAATATGTTACTGTCATTGCTATTAAGAACATCTCATGAACACTATCTATCATGCCCTATATCGCTTAGAGAATGGACGCAGTCTAAGACTGTGCATCCATTATACTTACTCCTGAGGCAAATGAAATTTGAAGCCTACCTCCTATTTCAGGAGCGGATGAATCACCCAAGAGTTAATGTGTGACTTTGTGCTCCTGCTGCAACATCTCCATCTCGTTAAATGCAACATGTAACAAAGTTTGAACTTTGCAGAACAGAGTATGGGCAGATCAGCCAGAGAATACCTTGATGTTTCTCATTTGCTTTTATTTCAATGTACCTAATATTTAAAGTCAGTTTTCACGGCTCAAATTGTGTTCAGGAATTTGACATCACAGTCAGTAGACTACAGAACTCTTATGAGAGAGGTGACTCCCTACCTTAGTGTGCTGCTCTCATGGGAGAAAGAGGGTGTCACAGCAGGAAGTAATCTCAGCCTTTTTTAAAATCTTGCATTTTCCAAAACTGTGAAACGTCAAACAACTGGTTGTCTGCCTCTGCTGAGTGTTGACCGCCTTTTGTCTGTGAGTTTAGACAGTTCATCACTTTTGCTCACTAACTGCTCTCAGGCATCAGGCAGTTGCACCATCTCCAAAACTACCTAAGCCACTTTCTCTTTGCACCTGGATGGCTCCTAATTTATTTTCACCTATTTGTATATTAAAATTGGAACTGATTTTCCACTTCTTTTTCAGAAATGTTCCATTCCTGTGGTTACCAAAAGCTGGTTCCCACTTGCATCTTTTTTCTTATATCCCCCAGGTCCATTCTGTGACATAAATGAAGTCTATTACTAAATGAAGAGCAAGTAGTTATTTAGATACATGATTCTCATTAAGATCCTCCACCTGGAGCTGGAAAACAGCATATACTAGAGTTTATGTGTGTCTCCAAATGTGAGGCATCATCATCGTGCAAGAAAACTAACTGCAGAATCTGAACTACAGCCAAACTTGCTTAGAAAAACAGAAGATATTGAAGGCAGGAAGAGGAAAGGAGCATGGCAGTACAGGTGTACTTCTGTTAGAAAAATATTTCCATGAAAAGGCTCTTGAAATTACTTTAATTCATATGAGTGTTGCATATGTCACTCAAATTTGTAGGCTTTAAGGGAATAAATGACAGCAGCTAGACACCATACAAAGAACATACAAAATTACTTTTTCTACTCTGAGTAAGGTCGCTTTTAACTCCTAACCTTACTTAAAATTATGCCAACTTGTTCTGAACCATCTATCATGTTTTTCTGTTTGCCTCTGTGTAGAAATATTACTATTAGATAGTAAATATGAAGTACTGCAACATTTGGAGTTGAACATAATAATGACAGCTCTGCATTCAAATTTGACTTACACAAGGAGCATGAGAATGCCTTTTCTGGACTAAATATGGTCTACATCAAGATATGGATTAAAGCACAGTTGATTAACACAGTCACACCTGGTTTCACAGCCAAGTCAATTGCTCCTCCACCTGCACCTCACACCTTGCTATCTTGGCGCTGTTAGCTCTGGTAAAGGGAGGTGGTAGTTTAGCTCCCACTGCCAGGCAATATGCTGACCTCTAATTGTGCTGAGTTACACCAAACAGAAGTGCCAACACAGCAGTCTGCTGCAGGGCTCAGGAAGTCCTCATGAACCTCTAATGAGGAGCTGAGGTTGTTTAGCCTAGAAAGGAGGAGGCTGAAGGCAGACCGTATCACTCTCCACAACTATCAGAAAGGAGGCTGTAGTCAGTAGGTGTCAGTCTCTTCTCCCAGGTACCAAGTGACACGGTACAAGGAAATGTCCCTAAGTTGCACCAGGGGAGATTTAGATTTAATATTAGGATAATTTCTTTTATGAAAAGGATTGTAATGCATTGGAACAGTCTGCCCAGGGGAGATGTGAAGTCACCATCCCTGGAAATGCTCAGAAAATGTGTGATATGGCACTAGAGGACATGGTTTAATGGTGAACGTGGTGGTGGTGCTAAAATGATGGTTGGACTTGACAATCTTAAAGGTCTTTTTCAACCTGAAGAGTTCTACAAAAACAGTAGTGGTCCTTTACAGGGTTTCTCTGCTGTCCTTGTTGCATTCTACTTTTGTTTATGTTAATTTCTCTCTGTTTCCTTTTGCTCACCAAAAATTAGCTTTTTTCCCTCCTCTGTATTGGAAGAGATTGTATCTCCTTTACCAGTCTTGTACTATTTTCAATAGGCATTTTTTCCTTAAGAAAAGAAATTAATCCTCCAAAATCATAGCGTTCACAGTGCAAAACATAGCCACCCATCAGTTTAAAAATGGAAAGTTACCAGGGCTGTTCAGAGGATGCCAATTAACTAAAAGTGCTTCTCACAGGGGGCAGGGGAAGGCTGCTATGATCACTGTGGCAGGCTACTAAAAAGCAACCACGGTGCTAAGAATTCAGAGAGTGAAAGAGGAAGCTTAAGAGAAGTCTTCCAATTTTCAGCCAAGAAATATTTGCTCTTCAAAGACATTTCTTAGCAATTTGTGTCACATAAGCTCCAGGACCTCAAAAACTGCACAAAAAAACCTTTTAACAAATAAATTTAACATTAAATGTAATAGTTAATCTTTTTTACTCTCTCTTTTGTAGTCAGTATAATTGGGTGAAAAACACTTAGCAGACCTAAAATATACTTGAAGATCATAGAGTTCACACAATTTTCTTTAAAATAAATATGTTGAATTATGTGGGTTTTTTTCCAAATAGCTTATACTTATGTGTGCATTTATGAAAACAAGACACTTCTACCTGTTTTTAAGTATTAGTCTATTTAGCATATGAATTTGGCATAATTCTAGTCATGATTAGGAAAGATAATTTAGAAACAATTGTATGACTTTTTCTCCTTCTCTTCTGCAAAACACTTTAGAAAACTTTCTATTCAAGGTGCAGAAATGTTGTCTTTAATTACTGACACCAGTATTATCTGTTCAGACCAGAGGGAATTTGGAGGTTAGAGATCAAGGCACACATATATTTCTCCTAATTCCCCACCAAAATATGGAATAAAAAATTCCAATCCCGGAATCATTAGTCTTATGTTGAAATATTCTGGATCCTGAGTGTAGTGATTAATGACTGAGAAATCTGCAAACCAGAAAGCAACACAGAATGAAGCCAAAAGGCATTTCACTCCCAGAAGGCAATTAACAGACAAGAGGAATACTGTTAGTTTGTAGGGTAATGTTTAACTGGTAGTGATGTCACAGAGCTGGGTAAATGGTAGAACTGCACTAATGGTCACCAGACCGCAAATCTCAGCGCTGATTAAACCTGAGTCACAGACTAATGAAGAGGTATTTATGCTTTCAGTCTGTGCCATAAATAACTATACATCATTAAAGTCAGCTAATAAGGAGTCAGAAGATGTTGCCTTAACAGTATAAACACATTTTAGAGATATTTAGAGATTTTTTTTTCCTTAAATGATGCATTAAAAATCACACAGAGGAACTACTCAAGCTGCTCACCAGTGTTTCTTCTAGGAAACTATCGTGCACACTGCAAAGAAGAAAGTTCTTCAAACATAGAAGCTTAGCAGAACATATGTTCTTTTAGTAAATGGCACACTTTTAAGTAGGTAGAAAACTCAACAGTAAACATGACCTTTGACTAAAAAGAACCTTTCAAGTTTAGCTGGGTTTATTTTTTTCTGGAAAATTGGCAAAGAGATGATTACAGTGCACCCTATTGGACACCTTATTCTTAGGTTATACTTATAAGCTGTAGATAGCCTTTTCACTCATAGGAAAACAGGCTGGGTTTTAAACTATTTCCATACAAGAATTAGCCCCAAAACTTCCTGAGGCTTAGAACAGAGATTTTGCACTAAAAGCCCCCCAAAAGGCTTTGCAATTCTGCTACTGCAATATTTGCAGTGGCCATGACCAAAATCAATGAACTCCAGAACCTATACTTAGCTACTTGCATTCACTCTGCTTTTATCTGTGTAAAGTTTTGAAGCTAATACTGATTCTGGGTATTAGAATTAGAGTGAGAGCTGTTATTTATCTCAAACTATATATAGTAAACTTAAATATTAATAAATTATGGATTCATTGAAGAGGCACAACTATGGTTAAAATAGCTAAAAAAACAAAAAACAAAACCACAGTGATTAATTAAGCAAGAATATATTTTCGTTGGTTTATAAGTAGCCACTATATATTTTACACAAATATATCCAAACTTGAGTGCCATTAATAGAATTTTATTTGCAGGCAAGCTACTCAAACAAAAACATTTGACTTCCATTAATAATTTGCAATTTAATTCCATAATTAATGTTAAATGAATTTTTGCTTTGCTTATAGGTAAATAAATGTTATTTTAATATATTTAATCTCAGAAAGATTTCTAAAACACAACGTTTTACTGTATTTTATATTTAGTGCAATTTTTCCTAATTTAGTACTCTTAGGCAAGTATCCTTAAGAGATCCAACCTGAATTTGTTGATATAGCAAAGAAATGTACTATCATTACTTTTATAGGCAGAGGCTTATTTCTGAACAGTTTTTTCATGGACAGTAGAGCAAAACCACTGAGACTATATCTGTCAGTCATTGTGACTTTTGGAGCAGACAGGAGCAGGAGAGTTTCCTGTCATGAAACTGTTTATAAAATACAGGTGAGGGTGAGACTGATTATTGAGGTTGTCACTGGAGAAATCAGAAGCATCTAATTTATGGGGAGTTTTATGAGCATAAACCACAAATTGGCCAGGAGAAAAGAGGAGTCCCTGACATAAAATATATCTTGAGGAGTAGCAGACATATAGTACCTTGCCTGACTGACCTGCACACATCTAGACTGCATCCTCTGATATCAGATCAGGAGCAGAGAGAGAACAATTACACTTTTAACATCGTTCGTGCCCATCAGCCACTTTGAATAAGTTGGTTCCATCAAACTAAGTGCTGTACCAGAAGTATTTATCTCCATTTATTTATTGTGTTCCTCATGTGGCCAGCCCACTTGTACCCCAGGAACAAGACTCCACAGAGCTCCCACACTGCCAGACAAGAAAGGAATATCCATCTGCTAAGGACACAAAGACTGTGTACAGAGGTTGCCCTCCTGGGTGTCATCAGCCTTCACACCGAGCTACTCTAAGGAGAGGAGGGTTTCCAGTATTTTTTGCCATTTGATGGGTGCACATTGACATGCTGATAATGAATGCCAAGAAGGCATTCCAACAGGTGCACATCCTCTACAAATGAGAGCCATTTACCTTAAACTTATACAGAAGGAACCAGTACGATTGATGAATAGGAGAAAAAGTTTGCATGCTACCTGACATAAGAATTAGATGTCTGCTGGGAACAATGTCTTTAAGACAAGGCGATGAAAGTCTTTAAGTTACTTCCCTGAAAAAGGCAATTGGAATTGACATCACAAGGATTTACAAAAAGAGGAGATTATAAGGAGATAAATCAGGGATGAGGAAAGAAATTAGGAAAGGACAGTTTCTCAGAGTTTCAAAGAGACTTTTAGAATGAAGTCACAAAAGCTTGATGTTTTCTGCTTCTAAAAAAGAGTAATGTTTCCTTTATGCTGTAAAAAATGTTAATGTAATTAATCTCCATGTTTCTGTCACACAAAATTTGATGAGAGGTTGGCAGAAAGGCTTGAGAGCTTTGATATTTGACACAGACTTCTAGCTCTCTAGAAACTGGTCAAGAATTATTACTGCTGTTCTAATAGCTGCATACCACCTTTCACAGTGCTTGCTTATTAAATGTTATTGCTATCAGACCTTGGTTTAAACCATTATCTAGATTGCAAAAACATGTTGGAATTGGAAGGCTGTTTTAATAGATCACTTTACTTGACCTATCTGGTAAGTGCAGAAAACTTCCAAGACAAGATCACTTCTGTATCTAAATGAAAAAAACTGAAATCTAGGAAGAAAATCAAACTTATTTTCACAATGTTTTCTGCCTTGGTAGTAAAAGGCAAGTAAATAGCCCTCTGCCAAGGTGCCACTGAAATTTGTAGAAAAATGCCGAATTCTTGCTTAAACAGTGTGTCAGAGAACTTTCATTAACTGAGCAATATTTTCCCCCGCTCCCACTCATATAAATTTCTTTCATATGTATTAAAGAGATTAAATATAATTCTGACACACATATAGAAATCTGTCTCAGACAGAAGAGATCAGAAATTCTTCTTGTAAAAGGGAAGAGCCAAAGGCAGTGCTATTTCCTAGCACTGTATGCACTACACACCAAAGAAATTTTTTATCATTCACTGTTGTCCCATAAGAACCTCTCAGGTGAAAAAATTATATTCCCACTGGGTCAAAATTTGCCTGAAAGAACTGAATGTTGTACTTTGCATAGTATCAATCAGCAGCTATGTTTTATGATGAGGAAGAGCATCAAACTAACTGGAAAGGGTCATAGTTAATAGCTCAACTGAGGCAGGCAGAATTATAAGGCCAAAATCATACTAAGCAAAAAAATAGCCAGGAATAATAGTTCCCAACATTAGTAACAATTTACTGAACACATTATTCTGGAAAACCCCTAAGATTACTGCTACTAGTTATGGTATCACATTACCCAGCTCATTTCAATATACACAAAGCAAGACACATATCACTTGTTTTTTCTTCTCAACAAAAAACAGGGATAACAAATCTCCTGAAGGAACAGGTGGAATTGATGATGCAAACCACTGCTTATAATGAAAGGTCACATTGCAAATGAGAAGGTCAATGAAAACAGTTTGAAACATGGAACACAATTTTATGGTTTCTGAATTTATATTATTTGTAAATTAGCACAGCAACCTGTTGCGTCTAGGATGATATCCAAAAATAATTCAAATAACAACAGGCCTTGTGGATGAAAGCAAAAAGAACAAAAACTAAGTATAAAGGAGAAAATGATTTTAAAAAAAGGTCAAAGTATGTGTTTTTGTGTGTGTAGCGAACAATATACAAAGTCTTCTTGTAATTTCCCTGTAAATACAAAACTCTGAACACTTCATCTATATCCATATTAAATATCTGCTAATTTCATTATAATTTTGGCAGCCTTATTGTGTTGTACTAGAAGGAAAAATCAACATTGTGCATAGCATTTTCTTATCTTTTGGGAGCAGAAGCATGCTGCTGGTGGAGCTGTAGAATCTGTTCCTGCCAGCTTAAAAGGTTACATGCTGCAAATGTAGGGTAAAGCCATTTTATAAAGCCTAGCACTTCCTCCTTCTGTTTGTGCTGTAGAAGACAGATCACATTTAACAAACTTTGTTCTCATTATGGAACATTGCTGGAGCTGAGATAATGTATTTCCCTTTCTTTCAAAGTTAGTGATATGGAATGACAGCATTAAATAAAATTCTGCCTTTGGTTGTGATGAGCCCCATGATATTCCAGGTTGTTTAAAGTTCAGAATCAAGCTTTTCCCTTTGTGCTAAACCTGAAAGTCTGTAGATACTTCATAGTCTCAGGTGATCAAATTTGGTCGGCACTGGATGGCACAGTGATAACAGATTATGTGCCACTTTCCTCTATGGAGCAAAAAAAGGGCCAAATGGAGTTTTCTAGAATTTCAGCCAATCTTACCCTATTTCCAAAAAGCACCTGACAATTGCAAATCAAATTTAACACTGGTGGTGAAAGTCAGTGGACTTATTAATTGTGACTGATGTTTAAGAAAAAATGTATAGACAAATGCCAACACATTTAATTGAATGACATTGGCTCCTGCACCAGAAAGCCAACTCTTGCTAGTGTTTTTTGGTTTTTTTTCTTCTTAAAAAACTGGACTATGACAGTCTTTTTTTAAACAACAGATAACTTAAAGTTAGTGTAGTATACAAACAGATATGTTAGAAGCTTTTCATTCTAGCATTTCTGATCTGGGTAGAAAATGAGAATTATATTAATATTGGGAGATATGCACATATTGCAGAAAATTATAGATAATAACATGTTAATATCAGTGTTGTTTTTGCTTACTTTTGTTTTAAATGCTTCCCATGACAAAATACCCATGAAGTCTGGTTGTTCATTACAAGGTCTGTACAGAACAGATCGAAAAGAATATGCTTAGAAATATATTTTCCATTTTATAAAAAAAGAAATCTGTTTTGGATTACTCACATTTACATTTTGACCTTGTATGTGAGCCAGCAATCTGACCAGTGACATTCTACTGTTGGTACCAATCAATGCTGTTACAGACACTGATATTTTTTTTTTTTTTTTTTTTTTTTTTTTTAAAAACCAAAAA
>WEIU01018708.1:4854-51720 GCA_013389925.1 Aegithalos caudatus | reverse complement strand
ATTACTTGAGACATTATATTTCACAGACATGAGTTCCAATATTACATCTCACAAGCTCAAATTGGTTCCATAGGGCTTGGGACAGGAAATAAAAATGAACATAAAAGTTTCCTACAGCCCAGCTCCCTGAGCTGTTATCATCAGCAGTGAGATGCTACCTAGCTGTTATCCAGCTTCTTACAGCTCTTCCTAGCTACCAGACCTTTCTGAGATGCAAGATAATTAAAAAAAAAAAAAAAAANAAAAAAAAAAAAGTTGAATGTCTTCTTTAACACAGCTAGAAACAAACCCCTTCCCTCTTACTCCTTCTCCTGCTCTGTTTTCTGGAAATGAGAGGAGTTACTGACCCCTTCCACCCATCACCTACAAATGGAAGTGATCACCTGTTCTTTCATTTTGTAGTGAAACAAACCAGGCAAGAAGAGGAAAATATCATCCTGGGAACAGAACTTTTTCACCCTGTGCTTGCAGGAGGACCTGTTGGCAGCTTCCTTCATCAACACTTGTCCTGGCATTTTAGCACTCCTGCTTTCCCTCCCTTTTCCCAAAAAAAACTTCATTTTGGGGAGACTTGCCTTGACTATTGGCTTCACCCACCTAGAGCTTGAAGGTAAGAGAACTTTTCAGCCGGAAGCACAAAATAGAACAGGGAATTAAGGGAAACTGACTTTTCTTTTTAGCTTTGACTGATGGGTGAGAGGTTTTCCAGAGCTATTAGAAGAGGATAGGAAAAGAAAAAATCTAAATTTTACAGTAGCAATATTTAGAGACAGAGTACACTATAAAACACTTATTTAAAAACAAACTGGTTGTCTTCAGCCAGGAAAACTAGGATGAATAACTGCAACTTCCCAAACTCCTCAAGTTACTGATTTTAGGCCTACTGAGCCACAAGGCAGTAAGTTCTTCCTTTCATCCAAGTTCTTCAGCAATAATATCTGAATAATATCATTCAGTTGTAATGAAAGGCTTTATCTTGTATTACGGAGCTTGTTTCCTCATTAAGGCCTTTTCTTCCTGGTGCAGGTAACCACATAAACCAAACCAACTCATTTACATAAAGATGTGATGCTGCTATTCTCACCCATCTACTTCTAACCAGAAAAAATATCCTCACTGTGATGATTTCACAGCTGTTTAAATATCAAAGGAGAATCACCTTAACAACTTAACAGTAAGTTAAGTCATAATTCTTATTGTTTATTAATAAAAGCTACCAGAAAAGGCTGTTTTTGGTGAAATAAGAGCAGCTGGAAAGATAAGAATTGACAGTTAGGGACATGGCTGGGTCATCTGTTTTCATTGATTCTACCTGTGTGGTCTATTGGGAAAGTTGTTAAACTTGTTGGGAAAGATAAGGAGAAGTAATTTACAAAGTGCTCCTGTTTTCCTTTTGCAAGACTTCACTTTCCTACAGCAGGGAGCAGTACATAGAATTGGGATGATATTGGCCTGGAAAGAAGGAGACAACAATTGGCTGTGGTGACTTTTGAAAAGAAAGATCCTAACTACAGTATAAATTATATTTTTTGACATTTAACTAGGTCAGAATCATGTGTTGATTGCTCTCAAAATATGTACTGAGGCTAATAACCCAAGCTATTATTATTGTTCTAGGCTGAAAACATTTGCAAAAAGCCTACATTGTACATTAAACGTAGACAACATTCTACAGGTAAATGATGCAGGTGATACAGTCAGGGTACAGACCTTCAGTAATAAACAGGAGGAAAGATGGGAAGTGGTCTAAACAAAAGCAAAGATCCCAGACAAATTTGAAAGAGTCACTAGATAAATAAATGTATCTGAAAAGACAGAATACAGGTTTCTCTGGATCTATTCCTTGGACTTGAAGCCAAGCTTCCAAATCATAAATCCTACATGCACATTGGAGGAGCTGGATCTCTTGAGAGGGCAGATGAAAAAGTCTTTATGCTGCCTAGCAAGGTCAATAGAGCTACTTAACTCATAATGTTAAATTCAAGCATTATTTACATTTATTTTTCTTTTCTGGAACTTAAGTCAGAGTCACTTCTGTCCCACTGGATGTCAGAGCATTCTCCTGAGGTAAGGTAGCTCTCCATTTTAATTTAAAAAAATATGTAGAAATACTTTATTCAGAAAGGAGGTAGTAGAGGTTCATACTTTAACACTTAGTGTGTTACCATTCAGCTGACTGGGAGTCGATCTTCCCACCTTAACCTTTTGACAGCCACTCTTTCCTATCTATTAAAAATTAAAAATACATTAAAAATACAGCTCTAAGGCTGGGCTGAGCCTTTCTCTCATCTTGTCAATGCTGAGGTTCTGCACAGACATCTATCTTTGCAAGAGTCTCAGGCACACAAAACAGGCAGCCTGATGGAATCTTTTCTTCTTGTCCATTTTTCCCACACAATTTCATTTTTTTCTTAAAACTAGTGAATGCTTTAACAGTAAAGCTGAGAGAAACTCTTGGTAGCTATCCAAGCCTGTCAATGCTTTAGGTGAAGACTGTCCCTACCCAGATAAATTTGGGCCAGTTCTTCACTGGGTTGCAATATTATAGTATTATATGGTCATCATTGAAATAGCTCTGCAAATGTTTCCAGATTTGGACCCTGTCTGGAAAACTAACAAGTTTTTAGCTGATCTAGTGAAAGAAAAGCAGAGTGCATCCATCCTATGCACAGCTGGATAAGATTAACTGTTTTTATAAACCACTAACTTGGAGCAGTAACACAAGAACTAACAGGTTTGCAATGAAGTATTTCTGTGGGCTGTGCCCTGTTTGATATAGTGACCACTGCTAAGTATAACCTAATTTCACAATTTATTTTATCCTCATTTTTCATATGTATAAATAAGCACTATAATAAGGGGTTCTAAAAGACAAGCCCAATTTCTACATACAAAAAAAAATAAGGATCATATTTATTATATACTTAGGACACCTGTCCTTGAAACTTTTGATAGATGTCTCTCTTTATAGGATACTTTGAAGACCCTATGAAATGGGCAAGTAATAGATATAGAATTACATTTTTGATTAGAAATGAATGATGGGACAATTACGAGCATATCCAAAATTCTAGTAAATACTGGTGAGACCCTTAAACAATTGCTTTTAGCAGTGAGAGGTTGGTAATAAAACATCAGATGCAAACACATTAAAAAATTGTAGACTCCAGGAAGGATAGGACTCTGAGCAGAAGGCAGTTTCTGACATCTGAGTGCCCAGTAACAAAGTTGTTCTCTGGAGCTGCAGAGGATGCATGCAGCAGTTACCTGGATAAAGATATAAACTGGTTTTTGGAGCAGATAACAGACTGAGCTGCTAGATAAGAAAATATTAAGCACAGGGAGGCAGAGTGTCCCAAACCTAGTTCCCAGTGTCTGGGATGTACAAGCACTTTTGCATAATCATGAACTGCCTCAAGAAAAACCTGCATGAAAGGTAGGTATATTGATGCATTTTCCCCCTACTTAATTAGGAGATTTTGAAACTGAAAAATGGGCAAAATTACATTTTGCATGTAGCAGAGGACTCTACTAGGCAGTAAATCTATATGACAAACCTGACAAACCCTTAGAGTGTTCTATGTTACTCCTGACTTCGGACTGTCTGAAGATGAAGCTACAGCTTCACACACTCAAACATTCCTCATGTCAGAGTCTGCTGTTTAAGCTGCATTTCTTCTTTTATGAATATATCTATTGACAGGCTGAACCTTCAGGCATTTCTTACCCTGGGCTCATGTGAGCTACCACAGTAGACCAGTCTAGTTGTCTACAATCACACACTCTCTTCTCATGGTGCCAGCCCTGTGTGTGACAGGGAGCCCTGTGACTCTGATGCAGCAAGTCTGTGGTGTCTGGGGTGGGCAATCCACCTTGGCAGGTATAGCAAGAGCCAGGAAATCTGTAATGCAGGTATTCTAGAATCTGCTTTTAGACTTTGGTGTGTTCAAAGGTGGACAGGCATTTTGCTTGCATAGGCTTCTGAGGGCTGTGGATGCAAAGGTCTGTACTTGAGGCAGTCTCAAATTGTAAAGAAAAGCAAATAGGGCTGAAAAAAATGGTGATTATTCCTCTCTTGAGGCTTCCTCATTATCACAGAGATCTAGACATGGCAGGATGTCTGACAGTCCAGACAAGGTGTCTTACTTTAATGCTAAAGCTTTCAGTGAATACAAAAAATTTTAACCACTCTTTTTGGCATAAACTTTTCTAACACTCAGTGACCCAGTGATTACATGAACGGTTGGTCACTAAATTATGGTCTCCAACAAAATACTGAAGTAGTGGAATTTTTTTATCACCTCATGGGTTCCACATTATGGTCAATATTATTTGAAATCAGATTGATTAAGTTCCTCCATCTGTGTGCTCAAAATGATTGACTGCAGTGTGAAAGTGTCAGAACTCACAAGAGAAACAAAATTGCAGAGAGGAGCTTCTAGCAGATGTCACTTCAAGAAAAGCCACCAACCTCCAAAACAATAGGAAATAAATTATTTACTGAGCCATCCAAATACACAACACATTGATTAAAGAGACATTATCTAGTACAACAATTGATACTCACTGTGAAATAAGTACAATATTAAGACTAACTTCAATTTCCCTTCTGTGGAAAATGAAAATTTTAAGACTTTAATATAAACCGATGAATGACAGATGAAAACAACAAAACATTTCACAGAACTGTTTAAGACCACCTATTTTTTCAACGATTATTTTGATTTTTAGCACTATGCTTCCCTTAGCATCACTGTTAACTCTTGCCTAAGTATCCCACTGTTTTTCCCTGTAGAGCTTTCTGTGCCAATCCAGCCACTCATTCTTGGCTGGCTGGGAACATGTCTTCCAATGTGTAATTTCTGTTTCTTTCTTTTTCTCTGGTACCTTCATTCTAGTTGACTTTTATTAGTAATTAGTTAAGACTAATGCATCACTATAATTAACAAACTGGCCCATGGCTTTCTCACTAGTAATTTCTTAGTCTCTGGGATGATTAATTTTTGGATTTGGGGTTTTATTTATGGTGGAATTCTTTTTATTTTTAGACACAAAATGGTTAGGAGAAGTACCAGAACAACTTCTGCTACAAATACAATGTTAGCACGAGTGTTTTGCACTTTGGTAAGCTTTCTGTTTCAAATAATTCCCCAGTAAAACCAAGAGATCATGGAGATGATGAATCAGACTATGCTGAATAAGTTTTTAGTAGGAGCAGAGTTCAAAAGCATCAGGTATATGTGCTGTGCAGGGATAATTTTGCTTTTGAGTGTTTGAAGATTATTTCCATATCTAACCTTCATTATTAATCAGAAAAGGAAAATCTATAGGCACTAAAGTAATTTTGAATGTGTAACTGCTGATACCCAGAAAAAATAAAAAGTACTGCTTTAAATTTTGTGTTTGAAAAATAGTTAGAGGGCAAATTCAACCATGTGTAGATGATGTAAGTGCATTACCTGGCAGCATGAATTTGAAAAGGCTTGCTAGAACTCTTCATTGATTGAACTTTTGTTAGTTCATTCAGGCTTGGTTTTAGTTATTCTCATATTTTAAATAACACTAACAGACACGTACAGACAGACACACATATAAGTGTATATATATGTGTATAAAACAGATTGGCAGTTTTCTGGAGCAACAGATTGCCACAAGCATAAGGCTATGCTTAACTCCTGCCAGAGCACTGGAAGCCAAGGTCTGGCTGCTGCTGCTGGAGCGAAAGGCAAGGCAGGGGTATGTGGGATGGTGCCTGCTGCTGCAGGACTATCTGGCTACAGCCAGTAGCTACAGCCAGTTCTGACTGCCCTCAGCTGGCATCTGGTCCCTGTGCTACACCCTCCTGCAGCGGGAGGCTGAGCCAGGGACCTCAGTAAAGCCTGGTGTGCTCCTTGGCACAGCTCCCTGTGTCCCCTTAAGGATCTGGCAACTCCATCAAAGTCTGTCACCTCAGTGCCTGTAGCTCCTGGATTGCCTTGCAGATTCAGCTGGACTGTCACGGCCCTAAAATCCCTCCACAATTTTATTTCTGAGCTCTGACAATTTCAAATTACACTCATTTGGAGCACACAGATGGAAGGAAATTTGACCAAATTTATTTTCAGGAATACAGACCATAAAGGCACTCTCCATTAGGAAGGAAGTTTCAGAGTTTCAAGCTCTCATTTTGTAATAAGTGGGAACACAATCTAGTGACAAGCCATTGCAAATAATATCCCAGCTCTCTCCTTCCTTCCTGTCTCTCTTCTTCCTAAGGCGGGATCTGCCCAGCCACAGTGCAAACAAGAAGCTTCATTTGAGGAAGATGGAAAACTCAACTTGCCTACATTTCTGAGAAGTCTTGCATCAACACTGAATTCCAATTATCCCAACATGCATTTTGGTATAAAAGGCAAGTGATGGGCAATGACAAAGCTGATTGTATTTTATGAATAACCCATCCCCAAAATCAAAATATGGAGCAGAAGAAACATCTGTGTTTTATTCCTATTAAAAGTCCCTATATTTGACCTGGAAACTCTGTTTGATGAAGCATATCCTATACAAATAGTTTGGGAATTATATTTTAAGGGATTTTACTTCTTGGAATCAACTTTTCTGAATGAGCATAAGAAATTCAAATCAGGTAGCATCTCATCTTCACAGGAAGATCTGCTTTCCCATGCTTGATGGATTTCCATGACTTCAGCTATTTTGTTGTGTTATGCAGTTTCCCTTGGCATCTTTTTTACTCCAGGGTAAAAGGAGTCCTTTCAGCCCAAACCACCTGCTACACTGCTGGAGGAAGCCTTTGGAGAGCCTGGCCACTGCAGTGGACACTTTCCTGAACATGCAGAGCAAGACAGGGAAGGAAGAAGAAGCAGACAGATAGAAGAGATGAGTAAAAGACTTGAAAGAAAGCACTGCAGGTGCTGCCATGGGTTTTAGAAGAGTGCTTTCCTATCCTATGATATGTTCCCATGCACCAGGAGTTGCATTCACTGTTGCACTGTGCTATTGCTGTGCTCACTACAAACAACATGAAGACAAGAAACAGGGACAAAACTTAGAGGCTGTTGCTGGGGAGGGTGAACAGAGATTATGCCCATGGCCATGAAAGGCAGGATGAGGATTATATCTGGACTGTCTGGAATAAGGGGCCATGAGGTATGTTCAGGGGATGTACAGTACAGCAGCCTGGGTGTGGATTCCACAGTTTAGACTACCCATGAAGCCTAAAAAAAGTGGGGGAGGAACTGCTAAAAGGAAAAGTGAGAAAAATTAAGATTTTCCATCTAGGTGGTGTTGAAAATGAGTGGATACCTCAGAGAAAGGTTGGGGAGCCCATAGGAACAGTCAAATCTTTACATATTTAGAGGCTTTATACCCAAAAACCCCACAAAAAAAAAAGGAGTTTTTAAGGTTTGGTTTGGCCAGGTGCTCTTTGCTTTTCTCTCAAAGAGCAGGTCCTTACTTTTCCTCCCTTTGTTCCCTGTACTCCCTATAGTCCTGTGGTTTGCTGTCCCTTTAGGCACTGGCTAAGCCTCAAAGGCAGGCAGTCTCATACAAAAAAAGATTGTAAATGAAAAGAACAACAGATAAAGGCCAAAGGCTTTTAAATGAGTTATTCTTCATGATGTTTTTCTGTCATGTGTAATAAAGTCAGCTGCATTCCTTGTCACCTGGATGCGTTCCAGGGAAATGCAAATTGTCACTACAAATAGAATAACTGGGCAAGAAAATAGTCTTTTCAGGCCTCCTCCTCTTGGGATGTTTCATTCAGTTACTTCTTGATGTGTTCACTTTCAGGTAGGTGTACAAAAATTCACCTTGCTCATCCCGGTATGATAAAAAGAATTGAGATTACATGGGAGAACTACTGGGAAACAGTACCAGGTACTTTATGTTGGCTGGCGGATTTTAACTCATAGGAAGCTGAGGGATGGCATTTGTTGAGCTGGGACACAGAGCAGGCTTGGCCTTCCCAGATAAGGCAATACATTTAGGTCCAATTTCTAACTCTGGCCATCCTTGCATGTGATTCTGAGCAAGGCACTGCTTTTCATGAGCACTGCCTTCATAATCCCTGCTTTTGGGAGCAAACACCACTCGAGAGATAATCTACTTGTAGCCACATATAGGACTTAGGTCTGTGGGTCCTCAGACCTGTTGGGGCCCTCTTGACATTGTTGTAGCACAAAATATTAAATCACACAAATAGATAACAGTAATTAATCTACAATGGAACAAGCTGGCATTGCACCTATTGGACAAAGCTGTGGGTTCATGAATTTGAATTGAAAATGTGTTTACATATCCAGCTGAAAAGCTGGATTCTGTGCTCCAGATAAAAACTTTTGTCCTGGGTGGGCTTACTCTGCATTCTGCTGCGACCATTTATTGCTATTTTCTGAGGCATTTCTGAGGTTGTAGTTTGTACCAGCCCAAGTCATGGAAAACAATTATGCTTGTCCATAACCACAAAATAGCAGAACAAATAGGACACCTGTCATTACAAAGCTTACAGCTGAGAGCACAGAGGGATAAAAACACCATCTAGGGGAGTCCAAAGTCAATATGGCTCACTAAGGTAGGCAATGACCTCCATTCACCTCATCTCTGGGGGAAAAAACAAGATATCTGACATCATCCACTTCAAAATGGGTTGCTGGTGTCAAAGGATGGATGCCAAGACGAGACTAATTCTGCTCCCCTGCCTGGAAACCTACCCTTTCAGAAGCCATGATGAAGATTTTTTTAAGGAGTTTTCTTCTGTGCTCTCTATTTTATTCCAAATGCTTTAATATACCACTCAACCTCAAATAAAGCATAAGTGGTCTTGCAAAGCTTAGAAAGATCACTGTTTCATAGCACAGCCCCTTTACACTACTTTTGTCATTCCAGACTTAATCTCTTGTGAAATCAAGAAACCCAGAAACCCTCAAGGCACAGTGGACAGAAAAATGCCTGAAGATCCAAATGTTTGTGAGTCACTTGAGTGAATTGCTGGGTTGTCTTTCAGGAGGGAGCCCTGACATTTTCCACAACTCAGGTGTGAAAGTGGGGAGAGGTGTGTGCTTGGTATGAAAACAAGAGGCCAAGGACTTTATTATTTAGCATGAAATATACTAAGCTAATAGCAGTAACAGTGTTTCCTCTGTAAAATTTTCTCTTCCAACTTGCACCACACAAAACACAGAAGCTAATGTAGTCACCCCTGCCCTGTTTTAACCCTTTATTTAATGCTCATGGGAAGAAAGGTAGGTTACAGACTTTCTAGACCCTCTGCCAAGCTACAAAGATAATTCAAGTCAGATTCACTGAAGAATCATCTTAGACATGAACAAGGAGCTATAGACCACACCATTTTTCATCAGCTGTACAAGGAGCCCACTGTACTGGAATCTATAAGCTACAAAAATAGCTATTTTCTGTAATTTAATGGCATTGAGATATGCAACTTGTACAAACAAGACTGATAATTTAAAGAATAATAGCACCAGAAAAATTAGGGGATTGCAGACAATGAAATGTTTAGGTAAATTTTGCTTTATGTGATAAATCAAATAAGCCTTTGAGGTCACAAGCTATGATGAAGACAACAATCAAACATGAGAGAGAAAAATGAATATGCATAAATGTGGAAGACAAAAAATAAATCCAAATGCAGAAAAAAACCCCAGATTTTTAAAATAATATATTTGAACAGCTAATTATTCTGACAATCAAAATTTTTTCCATCATTTCAACTTTAATCTCACCAATGTCAACTTCCAGCCATAAGCTGTTGAATTTTGCTATTAGATAAAATACAGTTTGGTTTTTTTTTCCCACTAGTTTTGAACAACAGTATTGCGTGAAAGACTCTGTCAGAGAATTACCTGAGATGCAGACTGCCCTGACAGAGTGACAGAGGAGATGTTATTAAAAGCAAGGATCTTCATTTTAAGCTTGACATAAATGATTTTGTAAACTGTCAGGGAAGACAACTAATAACTCTGAAAGGTCCCTCACAAGGGCAGCAGTGATAAAATCAAACGCTGTGGAAACCTTGTTAAGAAGAACAAGCTCCTATGGGTCGAGATAGGGGGTTAATTATGCTTCAGACCTGATCAGTGATCCTGCTGCACATCTTCCTCAGTAGGAGCTAGTGCCCTGGATGCAGCCAGGGACGGCAGATTTTCTCTGGCTAGGTGACAATATGAAGTTCCTAAAGCTCCTGTGATATGGACACTGTCCCTGTACTTTGTCTGTGTGCTTCCTAAGGGATAGCCTAAGCCCTAGGAGAGCCCAGGCACATAAAGGCAAGCATCAGTTCAGAGCTGCAGACAGGCCAGCAGGAGGCCAGGCAGGAGACATTTGATGGTTCTTCATCTTTGAATGTATTGAAAATATGGAAACTTTACAGTCTCAGATGCAAGATACAGGTCATCAATGCCATCGACAGCTCACCATAACTTGTGGTCTTGTTTCTGTTTCAATTTCCTAGATACATCCCTACATTACCTTCGTCAGCAAGGCTTAAAAGAAAGGCATTTCCCACGGGAAGTGAAAGGAGAAGAAAAAATATTGATATTCCATATCTGTCATTATTTGTCATATATTCATGCTAAGATGAACAGGTTAATCCTCACAAAGCCAATTGCACCTGATGGGAGAGGACTGGAGGTGGATCATCTCTCACAGGCTCTGGCTGGGCTCTGGTGCCAGCACTCTGTGACAGGTGGAGGCCTCTCACTGCACCTTAGAGAGCAAAGTGAATCACGTTTCACACCATCTTGGGTGTGTTGGTGATCTTTGTCCATCCCTGAGGGTCTCTCTGTTCCCTGGTTGTTGCTCCCTGCCTGGTAACCTGTAGCAGAATTACAGGAGCTTTTGATTTTTTCTGGAGGAGGGGACATGAACCTTACCTATGTAAATCCTCCCCTTTATTTAGGCTACTCATTTCTCACTTATAGTAAGCAAAAAAAAAAATATACCCTGAATTGACTAATCTACGTAAAGATTATATCAAGCAATAAACAGACCTGAAGTGATAGCCTAAGGTGACATCCTGTACACTCCTGTGGATCCTCTGCTTCCACCATCTATTCAAATGGAAAATATCTCTTCCTTCCAGCAAGTGTAACACCAAATAGCTATAGTTCCAACTGAATGGGGACCAAAATTATTCTATAATGGATCATAAAGAAGATATGGATTGAATTTCCAACTAGAATGCAACTCATTTTTGTCAAAAGATCTGTGCAGCAGAAAATGTATTTGCCTAATTTATTTTAAATCCATGATTAACAACAAGTCCAAGGCACAATGACAAATAGGGTTTCAAGTGCCTAACTACTACATTCATAGAAAATGCCATTTATGTGCAGGGCCAGTGGTGCGGCTGCCTGATTCTGAGAGTCACTTACATGCAAATGGAACTTGTGCTTCAAAGCCTGAACCTCTATTTGGCATTTGCTGCTCCATAAAATAGTTCAGCATATCCTAGATAGTTGCTTTCAAGGTATAATAAGTATTATTTCTCAGATCATTAACATACTGTGGACCTGGAAGGATACTATTTTAAGCCTTCTCAAGGCTTACGTAAGGCTTACTTATGTTTTAGTTAAATTTAAACTCAGTTTACTAGTTCAGTTTAGTTTAACTGACAGTTACTCCCTATTCTTCTACACAGAGAAGTTTTTTATTATTTCCTTTCTATCCTCTCACTCTGAAGCTCAAGTCTAATAGCCAAGCAATATTAAAGACATTCTGAAGTAGTCAGTAATAAATCTATATAACAGAAATACATGATGTAGGAAATATATGCTGTTTCTCTGATTTTGGGTGCTTAATACTGGACACTGCAGAAGATAAAGCTGCATGGCTCAGAACATAAGGTCATGAAGCCTTAATACTCATAATCTTGTTAAGATTAATTAATTAGTGTCAGACTGTTTTAATAGCATCATGGTTCAGGAATAGTACTCCCCAATTCAATGCCTCCACTAAGACTCTCCCAAAGCTCACGTATCCCTGCTCCTTTCTGCCCTACCCACTCTGGAGGATGGAGTTGAGAATTGGAAGCACAAAAAATAAAAATAATGGGCTGAGTTAAAAAAAAAATTAAAAAAAAACATGGAAACAGCAGCAATACAAGAAAATGAACAGTAACAGAAAAAATGTTAATAACAAAAAGTATAAGGCAAGGAAACAATTTATAGAAAGCCAAATACCAACTGGCTCCCTGGCTCCTCTGCTTTCTTCCCCTTGCTCTGGCCATTGGAACTGACAAGAGGTGGTATCAAATAACACCTGGCCCTTAGCCATGCCTGCTTGGAACAGGATAGATAACAAGACTGACATGTCTTGTATGTAAAATGACAAATTCCTTAAGAGTGTGAAAACTAAAGTCACAGTGAAGACACTTGTTATAGTTTGGGGGTTTTTTTATGCCTGTGTGGTTTCCAAGACTTTGTAAATGAGAGCAGAAAATATCTAAAATTTTCCAACTTAAAACTACAAAAAAAATAATTAAAAAAAAAAAAAATCACATGCTTAGAAAATGTGGGTTATGAACTGATTCCTACCAGTAAAAGCAGCAGAGCTATAAAATCTGACCACAGTTAGGGTTAAGGTTGAGGATTCACTGTGCTACAGTGAAGATAGTTTGAACTAAATCATTAGAATATCAAATATTTTGGAAAATAAAATACAATTGAAGTTTTACCACCCCTAAACTAAGTCAAACTGAGAATAACTTCCAAGCTCTTTTAAGGCCAACTGTATTTTAAATGCTGTTTTGGATTGTTTAGGGTAGAGGATTTTTTTGACCGGTGTCAATTTGATACCTGCACCAGTAACAAGTAATATTTACAATTTAAGAAGACAGTATATAATTTATAGTAGTTCTTGTAGATCATATCATATCATATCATATCATATCATATCATACCATATCATCTCATCTCATCATATCATATCATATCATATCATCATATCATATCATATCATATCATCATATCATCATATCATATCATATCATATCATATCATATCATCTTATCATATATTACATTAATTCCATAAATTCTCCTGATCTTCTAAGCATCCTAACCAAGGTTTCTAAGCTTGGTCTTAGCTTGCCAGGGAATTGGGACTCACTGATAAATACTTTGCCACTAATTTGCCCACTTGCTTTAAGTTTTGAGCTAAGGCTCCAGGCAATTAATTAGTTATGAGGAAACATCAGCAACTGCATAGATTTACAAAAATGTTCCAGAGCAAAATAAACATCTGAAATGACAGCCTTGAAAATGCTAGTATAATGCAATGAAAAGGAAGGAGAGCAGGTCTACTGTGCAATATTCATTTGTGTGCAAGCTTAGAGAAGTTATGTTTTCAAAATGAATTCAATAAACATGGGCAATGTGATTTCAATCAGCAGTGTTTCTAAGTGAATACATGATTTATGTAATTGTATGAAAGTGGGAAATAGAAAGCTTAAAGCCTAGGAATCAAAGGAAGTGACAGTTACAGTGAGATTGAAGTGCAACAGAAAATGACAATGGCAATAGGAATGTTACTTCATTTTGTTTTCTACTTTAGTGAAAACACAAAAAAAAATGTTGAAAGAAAAAAAGCTTTTATAGAGAGATGTGACATCTAGTAAGGCTGTATTAATTAATACTTTGATGTGTGACAATGGGCACACTATATGAGCAAAGAAATTTTAGTTCCTGTAGTTTAATATTAATGTTAGATAAAATTATGAAGACTATATAAAAGTAAAAACATATTCTGTAAGGATGACAAAAATCTCTTATCAGTTGGTCACATAAATGATGATTAAAATTATAGTTGTCAATGATAAACTTAGGATTTATGCAAAGTGGCAGAACACCACCACTTCTGGCTAAACTGAAGAATGTGAGAATGAACACTCTAAGAATTTGAGAACAACCATTTTTGTCCCTTCATACTTTTCTCATCATATTAAGTAAGATTGTAGAAAATAATTTATAACTTCTCCTGGGTTAATCAAGATGGACTACAGAGATTTCAATCTAATTGTAGGTCAACATTTCCCTTCTAAAATGATGCATTTCTGTTTAATTTCTATCATTACTTAGCATGAGGGTATCCTGTCCCCTTTCTATTTTCAGAAAAGATGAAATTGTCTTTTTCACCTTTTGGCAATTACACAGAATCACAATGGCTGAGGCTGGAAGGAGCTTCTGGAGGTCATTTTATCCAAATGCCTCTCATCTCAGATGGGGCAGTCTAGAGCCATGTGCCTGGGACCATGCCCAGATAACTTCCTAATATCTAACTCCAAGGAGACTCCAGGAGCTCCCTGGACAGCCTGTGCCAGGGCACCATCATCCTCACAATGAAAAAGTCTGTCCTGAAGTTCAAGGGAAATCTCCTGTGTTTCAGTGTGTGTCCATTGCCCCTTGTCCTATGGGAGAGTAAACTTGAAATAGCCTGGTTCCATTTCCTTTACACCTTCACATAATTATAAGATCCCCCTGAGCCTTCTCTTCCCCTAGCTGGAGCTTTTATTATTGGAAGGATGATCTGATCCCTTAAATCTGATCCCTTCAGTGGCCTTTTGCTGGACTCTCTCCAGTAACTCATTCTCTCCTCTGTTTTGGGGAACCCAGAGCTGAGGATTTCCATGTGTCACTGGCTATGTTTGCTGCCCTAATCTTGGACTACCCAGCTGCTCACTTGCTCCCCCTCCTCAGGAAGGGGAAATAGAATGAGAATCTTGTGAGTTGAGATATAGTCAGGGATGTTGCTTATCAGCCACTGTCAGGAGGAAAACAGGGTCAACATGGATAAAACATTTAAATTAATTAAAACTTGAAATGGATTTGGGTATTGACAAACATTTAAACAACAGATTTCCTCTCCTCCTCTGCCTATCCATCATTTTTTTGTTTTTCTTTAATGTGTTTTCCCAGAGGCACCACTGGCTTGGCTGATGGGCTCAGCTTTGCCCTGAGGTGGGTGTGTTGGCTGTCACGGCTGTGTCCTGCATGGGGCAGCTCAGACCTCCTCCCTCAGAGGCCACCCTGCTTCTAACTCTTCAGCCCAGATGTGCACTGCCCCTGCCATGGTCTTGTGCTTGCCTTACATCCGTGTCCGTGCTGTCAGCTCAGCTTTTCTGCCCTTGTGCCCCGTGTGTAACAGGGATATCTACTGCTGAGTTCCAGAGGTTGGGGCACCCAGACAGAGATAGAAACACTTCTGGCTGCCATTCCTAGCAACTGAAAGGTAGTTTTTAAGTATTTTCTTGGGTCTGGGTCATTTGCGGAAGCTTAACCCTTACCAAGAAATTTCAAATTGTGCTCTCTAATGAGCTTTGGTTCACTCAGGCCTAGGGAGTTCTCCTTTTATCATAATAGGGATTTTCCCAAGTACAGCCTCAAGATATGACTCCACACTTCTGTTCTTCATTCAAAATTCCTACTGGAATGTCTTTATGTTATTAGCTCTAGCAAAGGATTTTCTGGTCACTCTGTGGCTAAACTGGGACGACAATCTTGAGAAGTGCCTTTCATTTACTTACCCGTTTTGGCTGAAGAGAATAGTGCAGACTTGGATGACTCAGGCTAGTATTAGATTAAACATCTTTGATTTTCTTTGTTTCACTTTTTCTTTATTTGTTGCATTTTAAAAAATAGTAAGTGAAACAGAACCAATCAGAAAACTCTGTCCATTCCTGAATCTGATGGCCAAAGGATTGGACAGAAAAGTGAAAACGCAATCAGAATTACTTGAAATGTCATAGATTTAAAAATAAAAATCACGATGATAATTCCCACTCTGGATCAAAAGTCAAAACAAACTAGCTTTTCAGTGGATCCCACTGTGATACTTTGACTGCTCTTTGTAGGGCTGAAAAGTATAGGAAAGAACTATTTCATATCAGTTATGTTTAATATTCTGCTATGTATAATCTTCTTTTTCTTTTTTTTTTTTTTTTTTTTTTTTTTTTTTTTTTTTTTTTTTCATTCTTCTTCTTTTGATTGATTCTACAGCACCAAGGCTAAGAGTCATGAGTCAGAAACCCTGAAATTCTAAGTGTTGGATGAGCACTATAACTAAAGAGCTCACAGTATGGAAGTGGAGCATAAGACCCAGAAGTACATGGTGATAAAAGTCGACTACAGTCTAGGGCACTGCAGCATCAAAGAGACAAATCAAGGGCCCTGAATTAGATGCCTGTAGCCTTGTGATTAAAGCAGGATTACAGAGCACAGCAAGCATAGAGCTTAATCTCTTGTATAGGTTGGGGAAATTTAACCCAGGTCTCCCACTTGCTGAGAGAACATTTTATTTTTTTTTCTACGCTAAGTTCTGTAAAGGAGTTGTTCCAGTCTTCCAGATACATAGAGGTGCCTGCATGATGCCTTGAGAGACGTGTCAAAAGTCTAGGGATAGGAGAGGGAAAGGAGACTATGAAGTCTGCTTTCCATGAAGATTTTTTAAATGTGTTTCCTAATTCTAGCTGGTTGCCTGCTTAATATTTGAATTTAAAGATTTTTAGAAGAGGCACACCTGCCTCTTCAATTGCATTGCACTGGGGTCTGTGTCTCCAGCATCTTTATGGGTAACCTGAAGAGAGAGGCAAAGGTGAGAGGAGGAAGAAAAAGGCAAGCAGGAATTTAAAAAATATCTGATGCAAATCTGATCATCCATGCATGTCTGTCCTTGTCACTAAATCTAGTTCTTAGCCCCATTCTTTCAAAACTGAAAGAGAAGATCAGCCTTATGATTAAAAACCAGCCAAAGAAAGGGATCTAAAATGCTCCCTGGGAGACTGCCAATGCTGCATAGGCTGTACTCCATTCACAAAGGAGGGTTTGCTTATCTCCCTCTTTTTGGCTCTGTCCCATGTTTCCTAAAAAGTTCACCACAAAGAGAGCAGGGAGTAAAGTGAGTGATGTCCAGAAACTGCAGGGATTGGTTCCATAATCATACTGTTCTTTTATCCAGTTACAGTTTCATGTGAAATGCACACAAAGTCCATTTTCAGGAAGCAGAGTTTGGGCTATATTTCACTCACCATTTCAAAAAAAATTGCTCCGTCTTTTCAAGCACAGCTTTAAATTTCATTCTGTCCTGAAATCACTGCTAAACACAAATGTTTAGGGTCATCCAATCTGCTCTTCTCTCTCATATACTTTGCCAGATTTTTTGCATTATCCACTACCTAAATGTAGGGGTTTTTCCCTTAGAAGGAAATGAAAACTTACACACGCACACAGCCCTCCTCTTCCATCTGCCTTTCCCTTGTAATTAGCTTTTTTTGCTTGGCCACTTTTCTGGGAAATGGAAGATGTATTTAAAGCATCTTTGAAATTTTGAGAGAAATACTCTAAGAGTAACTTCACACCCCAAAGTGGTGATGCTGCCACCTCCTCCAAGCCCTTGTGATGCCCAGAGCTGTGTCTGTGTACTGGGTTTGTGTAGCAGTAGTCCACATGGGTGTTTGCTCTGAGAAGCTGCTAGAAGCTTTCCCTGTGTCCAGTAGAGCCAATGCCAGCCAGTTCAAGATGGACCTACTGATGGCCAAGGCTCAGCTCATCATCAGCACTGTTAGCACCTCTGGGATAACAGAGTCAAGAATGGATAAAAAACCCCTGCACAACAGTAGCCATAGAATATATGGGTGAGAATATACAAGAGAAAAAGTCCTGCAGACACTGAGATCAGGGAAAAGGGAGGAAAGGCTTCAGGCACTGGAGCAGAGATTCCCCCACAGCCCAAGGTGAGGATGACTGTCCCTCTGCAGCCCACAGAGGTACACTGTAGAACAGATTCACTGGCACCCCACAGAGGATGGCACACTGGAACATGTGGATTGCCAAAGAAGACAGTAACCCTGTGGGAAGCCGGTGCTGGAGCAGGCTCCTGGCTGGATCCATGGACCTCCGGAGAGTGAAGTCCATTGTGGTTGTGTGTGGCAAGGCTTGTGACTCCATTGGGGAAATCACACTGGAGCAGCCTGTTGCCAAAGGATGGCACACCATGTAAGGGACACATCCTGGAGCAGTTTGTGAAGAGCTGTGCTCCATTACAAAAGGGAAAGACTCACATTGGAGAAAATCACTGACAACTGACTCCTGTGGCAGGGACCCAGATCTGGATCAGGGCAAGAGTGTGAGGAGTCCTCTGTCTGAGGAGAGAGTGGCTCAAACAATGTGGGACAAAGTGAGCACAATCCCCTTTGCCAATCCATGGTACTGCTGAGCAGGGAGGGGGCAGGCTCCTCAGAAGTTAAATTGAGCCCAGGAAAAAGGGAGGGGTTGGTGGAAGGTGTTTTTATGATTTGATTTTATTTCTCATTGCCCTGTCCTGATATGTTTGGTAACAAATTAAACCAAGTCCCCCAAGCTGAGTCTGTTTTGCCTGTGATGGTAATTGGTGAGTGATGTCTCACTGTCCTTCTCTCAAAACAAAAGCCTTCTGTTATATTTCCTCTCCCCCATCTGTCTGAGGAGGAGAGTGGGCACATGGCATCCAGCCAAGATCAACACACCACAGCCTATCAGAGCACACCCTAAGCTGATAATTTTTTTATGATTCTGAGGACTGAAGTTTTGGATTTAAGCATATAGATCTCACTAAAGTTCTACCTAAAGCATCTTAATCTTTCAGGATCTGGAACAGAGGGCAGTAAATACGCAAACCATGTAGCTGACATTTGCCTTGGGAGTAAGTGCAGACAAAAGCATAAGAGAAAGGAAGCTTGAAATAATGCCAGCTACCTGCTTTGAACATTAAGATAAAGGAAAGGCAAGCATTACTTTTTGAGCTTTTATATTTTATTTAAAATTTTCATTCTATTCTCTCTTTTTAATTGTTGGATTAAAAAAACAAAGGTAGGAGTAAAAAAAGAAAGGGGAAAAAAATTAAATGTATATGTATGTCCAGAGTCTAAATCAGAAATACCAATTAACTGCTCTCTACAGATTGTGGTGTAAGTATGTTTGAAAGACAGCTAGATGCACAACTACACTGAATTAAATACACTTGTAGAGATAAAGTCCAGATGCATTTGTCAGGATTTTCACTTTCTTAACAATTAACCTGTTACTTCAATTACTTTTGATTGTTGCCTGTTTAGATACAGGACAGGACTGTTTGCTCTACATGTTATATTACCTGTCCGCCACTATCATTATGGTGCTCTGAATAGAGAAACAGTCCATGGAATACTGTAAAGGAAAAGTAATAATGAATATGGAAGGTCAGTATAAGCAGTTCAGCTTCCCAGAAGCTTAGAACCAACATGTTCATTAAGTGGTTGTAAGTTCCCTGTTTTTTCAAAGTAAACCAAATAATCACCAAGCAAATGTTTCTGACCCAGTCATGCCTCAGCCAAGGCTAACATGTAAGGCTCGAGTGAACTCATTCACTTCACAAAGTCTGTTTCTGGACCCCCCAGAGAGCATCCTCCCAGTCCACTTGCAGTGGTGATCAGAGTACCACCCTTTTAGGTACAAACGATTTAGACAGTGCATAGCTAGAAGAAATCAAGAACTGGGGAAAGCCAACATACTGCCATAGTGAACAGGTGTTTGATAAAAAATGTCACTGACACCAAAATAAAACCAGGGCCTAAAAGGGAAACATGGATAAAGCTAATGGAGTAGAAAATAATACCACAGTTATAACAGTGCCTTGGTACTCAGGTGGAATATTGTGCCCATTTTTGGACTATAATAGCATGACAGGTCCATGGGCAGAAAAATGAAATGCTGAGAAAAAGATTTCTGTATAAGAAGTAAGTAATTTTAGAAAACAGTCATTTTAGGTAAGAGTACAGTACATGGGTATATTGCAAGTAGGACTGAACAGCTTGTTTTTCTTTACCCTACCTGGAGAACAGCTGTGGGATTTTCTGCATTGTCTGAAGGCCCTACACTAAGAGGAAATGCTTGTTTTCACACAATGCATAAATTAACTCTTCATTTAAAAATGGCATCATGCCCAAGAGGTTTAAAAGCCTCAAAGTACATGTTGATATGGCTAATGAGAAACACCGTTGTTGTTGAACAGTTTCACCAAAAAAAAAACCAACTAATAAACCCTTTCACTTCATGCTCCAGTGAAGAAAACAGAAATTAACAAGCAGAAGCCAGAGAAAAACTCCCTTAACCATGTATGAACAGAAACTAGAATTCAGTCTTTACAACTTTGAGGACGAGTTTACTAATCTGTGTATAGCAGTGCTCTGAGTTCCTACATAAAAATGACCTGCATTGTAAAGGGCTTTTTATTTAAAGAAAGTACATAAGCAGATAATCAGCCTTCAAGATATCAGAATACCCCTTAAACTCCTGGTTCTAATCCACAATTAGAGTGCAAGAGTCCTTGAGCAATGGCCTTACCCTACCAACAAGATGCAAAAAGCTCTGGTGCTCAAGGAAATTACGTTCTGATCAGTTCCTTTTGCACTGGTAGTAGTGTTTGCCCTGGCTTCAGGTCAATAGTATTTGAGGAACTAGCTTGATCTAGACGGGATTTAGAGAGAGCTGTTGTTGTTTGTGTTTTTTTTTAAATATTGCTACCATGTTTTCTCAGATCTACCAAGCCTCAGCTAGGCGAATTACCCAGGCAATTTGGCATTAAGGAACCAAGTTGACCAAGACGTGCCTAAAATCTGTCTCCCAAAAGCTGCTAAGCCAACATTACAAATGCTAATGTTCTTTTTTTTTCCAAATGCTCAATAGTTGCAAAAGACACAAAAGAAAATGACATCTGGTGGATAAAAGGCTCATTTCTTACAAATAAAAAAGTATAATATCTCTGGTTTTTATATTTTTTCATTTCTCATTTGTCTTCTTATAATGTCATGTATCGAGGATTTTTAATTAGTTTGAAATAAATGGGCCAAGTTGCTTTTCTGAGATCATAAAAACTAACAAACTCTTTAGCAACCATTTAAGCTTTAAATGGAAGTAATTTTAGAGGTGTAGTAGATGTTCTGTTTTATGTTTAGAAAAGAAATTTTCAGTACAAAGTAATATTCCACATTCCAGAGATCAAAGTATTTCAACACATTTTTTAAAGCTAGAAATTTCATTGCTAGGGACTGCAATCTCTTCATTGTTCACCGCTCTTTGAAATTCTGAACAAAGTAATTCCTAAAAGATCATATACTTATAGAATGGTTTGTGTTAGAAGGGACCATTAGTGGTCATCTCATCCAGCCAAGTGAAAATACTATCCCTTCATACAGTCCTAGAGTAGTCCTTAATGACACCTCTGACTTCATTCTCACAAGAGTGCTTATTACTTCTCTCCAGGGCAATGTGCTGGGTAGTCCCAAGGTCACATATATGGATATGTCTATGGCAGGATTCAATTTCCCATCAAACTGCTCTTTTCTACATAAAGACTCACTTGCTACTCTGGAGACAAGGATTCTGTACATATTCCCATGATTTTGGAGTGAACTTCTCAACAGTTTTCTCCTGAAAAAAGACAATGAGCAACCCTTACACAAAAAGAACACCTTTTTAAGAGAATAGGTCTTTGGAGCAACTTAAAATTAATAATTAGCCCATTAAAAGTACTGATGCTTTCTCTTTTATTTATTCTGCTCTCCTCTGCTCAGATTTTATTGTCTTTGTGAGGAAGCGTGTTATGAAATTGTCACTTTTGAAACCTTAGGGGTTTCTTTTGCTGTATAAAATTTTTATGACTCAATAACTCCTTGAATTTCCTTTCTAGTTACCTTCAAAGATTTCTTACCAGGACTGAGCTGAATATAAGGTTTGGAACATGCCAGAATTGTCTTTGTTTCTACATGAAGGATGTGATTCTAAAGCAATTCAATTTGTTGTCATTTGCTGGTTACATGGTTTTCTCTGTTGTAACTTTTCTCAGCTCTCTGTGTGTTTGCAGAAAGAAATGTGTACTTGTTTTTTTGTCACCCTATGTTTGGATGTTTTTTCCCCTTTCACCTTTTAAAAATAGATTGACCAAATAATTTTCTTCAATGATTTGTCAGCATGTGATCGAGGCTAAAACTCTAAATTACTTTTCATTTATATTGGCATCTTCTTTTCTCTCTCAATGAGTGTACTTCAGTCTCAGAAACTAATCTCCTGAATTTTCATTTGCTTTGCACTTCATTCCATATGCTGTTCTGGTAGCCTTTCCATTGTTTCAGAATAAGACAAAAGTTTCTCACAACAGTATAAATCACATAAAGGCTTCCATTGCTTGCTGAAAGGTGATAATCAGAACTCGGTGATCTACATGTCAGGCTCTTAAGATTTTTATTTGCTCATCAAAAGAGTATAGTAATCCAGAAATTTCTCTAGAAGATTTATAAATGGCAGATACATTCTTTAAATGTCTATTTATCTTTCAATAAGAATATAAGGCTATGCAGAGTGTCTTTCTGAGAGGGCACTGATTTTTCTTAGTTACGTTTATGTTTTGTTATGATTTGGTAATGATGTAGGGCTTATTTCTCCTACTTTCCTTGAAATTGGGAAATGTAATTTTTCTCTTCATAGTCCTGTCATTGAATATTATCATTTCAACAACTGAATGACTGCATTCACTTTTATAGCTAATCACATTTTTACTTCAGTATGCTATGTAAGGTTGTAGAGTGAAGTGTATTTTAGGAACATGGAAAGATAGGAATGGAAATTGGTTGGGCTAAATTGTTCTTTCAATCCCACATCCTGCTTCCCAGAGCACATAGATTTTAAGGAATCTTCCTTAAGGAACTAAAGTGCAAGAATACTCATAGTGGACAACTATAAAAAACCTTGCCCACAGTAAGAAGTTTGTCTTCATTAGTGAATGTTAGTCTGTGACTAGAGACACAATGATTATATATTACTATATTGACTGCAGAAGGGGTGGCAAAGATTTTTGGGGCCACTCTGCAATCTGAGAGATGTCTAAACCATCGCAGAAATGAGTCTGTTCTCCTTACCTACATGTGTAGTCAAACAGTGCCAAAATTCAGCTAAACTTTAAAGCCCAGTGGCAATGCGTTCACCTACTAAATTTTGCAATTTACCCCATTTAAGGTTATGTTGGTTGACTTTCAGCTTCATTGAAGACTTGTTTATCCTGGTATTAGGACAAAATTAGGAAAAGCTGTAAAGAAAATTATGTGTATTTTTTTTTTTTTTCAGATGGCATTCTCTATCTTCTGTCTTCTTGTCATATTTTTTAAATTAATTTCTTTCCCAAGCAAGATAATCTCAGTCTTGGCAATCTGTCATCACAGAAATTGTGTCATGTTCTTAGTAATTTTCATCACCTATTTCTACATCTTCTTTATCTCTTTTTCAAAGAGATTGACCAGGATTGAGCACATATTGTAGCTGAGGACACATCATTGACATTACTAATACTTTCAGAAAGACAATCTGTCCCATCCTTTTACATTGTGACATCTTATTTGTTGTTTTATCTTTTTTTTTTTTTTGACCACTACTATACAGAACTTAATTCCATTACATTTACCATAAATTAGGAACGCAGAATTTGTTCAAGTAGTGCTTAGGATTTGTAGCATCACCTTATAGGCAATACAGTACTTCATCTGTCATCATGTTGCTCCTTTGACTCTCTGGCATTCCCTGCCCCTTCACTTACTTTGGGATTTATCTTTTACAAAAAAATTGTTATTTTCTCATTCTCTTTCATTTCAGAAGCTTGCTCCATATCATTCATACTAAAACTATCCTGTTTCCAGACTGCTTTTTAAAGGAGATTGTCAACATGGATGGAGGAGCCTAAGAAATTTCTGATTCAAGATTGTCTATTATAAACGCATTTTTAGTTTCATTTGTGTGGTGCAGTGGGAAAATCTGATTCTCTCCAGACACCTAGCAGCATGCCAGACCCTGTCACACTAGTAAAGCACTTGTATACCCAGAGGGATAGCCTAGAGATATGTGAAGATACATGTGACTGTGCCAGCTAAAGTGTCTTTTTGTGTCACTGAGAAAAGGTATTCCTGACTCAGTGATAACCCAGGCAGGACTGAAACACACGCTTTTTTTTTTTTTTTTTTCTTTTCCTTTTCCTTTTGTTCAGTGTCTGTTATGGTGTGTCTTCTGTGATTCATGTGCTGCAAAATTTCAGACCTGCTATCAGAATTGTTCTTTCTCCTTGAACAGTTTTTGAGATGTCCTTTCTGTTTTGAAAGCAACCAGTTTTTACTTAAAAAAATTCTCATTAGAAAACCACATTAAAAGAAAAAAAAATGTTTTCCTTTGCTTCTTACAAGAAAAAAAAAACAACAAACTGTGTGTGTATTTGCATGTATAGAATATTTGCCATTTGCCTTATTAATATTGATTTTTGTTTAAATGAAAGAACCATTTTTTTTGGTAGGAAAAAATGATATTAAAGTTTTTTTCCTATCCACTATGGAATGCTGTTAACACAACCTGACATTCTTAGTTTCTAGAAAATGTATCGTTATCATTCTTGGATGTCTGAGGTAAGATTACTTCTACATACTGTTAACTATCCATCCTCAGGGTAGTTCTGTTGTTGGCTTTGACATCTCACTCTTGTAAGTGCAATTCTGAACCAACAGGTGTTAACATCTTACTCCTTTTGAGGGTTGGTTTTATATAAAAGACAACTTCTGCGGCCCAACCTAAAAGTTAGCATTCAGTCATGTGTGTTCTTAGATGCTACAAATTAGCATTTTGATTTTGACATCCACATTTGCAAAAGGAGAAAAAAGTCTGTAAATAGCTCATGGAGGAAGTTCTACCTTCGCACTGAGGAGATTTTATTAAATATAATGTTAGTTATGCAGTAAATTTACAGTTCTAAATTCCTTAAAAGGAGTAGTAAATTTTATATAGCAGATTGAAGGAAATAAGAATAATATCTATATTGATAAATAATCCTAATTACCTTTCTACTGGCACCTTCAAACAATGTTTAAAATAGCATCCTAGAAAGGGTCTAGACTGTGTAAGCATCTTTTGCACTTTAACTCCCAAGACACACATCACATTTTCTAAGACTGAGGTTGGTGTAGATCTCCAGTCTTGCAGTCCTGGACATACACCTCTGACATGCTGAGAGAACCTTGATTTGTTCTATAAAGCTATAAGCTGGTTAATGATTTTCAACCAAAAAAAATCCATAGTTTCTTAGAGAGCTTCCAAGGTCTAGATTTCCCTTATTTTCTCTGACAAGGTTTCATGATCAAAATAAAACCAGCCTTTAAAATGAACAAGTAATGGTGGCAAGAAATATGTTTTAAATTGAGAACTGGAAGTTAGAAAAGTCAGGGTTTACTTTCACTTCTGGTTAAATCATTGAAACTTTTTCCTCTTTATTTTTTCATTCTCTTTTCTTTTAAGAACTACTGAAAAAAGAACAAAATAAGACCCAAAGGTTAGACAAGAATTTCTGGTAGGTACCAGAACTCCTAATCCCTTCTTCTCTGTTAGTTTTAAGAGCTGAGGAGGAGAAGAGAGGTTGTACCTTTGTGATGACATTTCAGAAAGCCTTGTACCTTTGTGATGACATTTCAGAATCAGCTCAGGAGGTGCTCTTCAGTTTTGTGTTTCCATAAGTTCTACCAGCAACCAGAGCAGTGTTGCTGGTGCTAAAAGCTATCTGATGCTGAGGATATCACATTATAAGTATCGTTTTGTTAACTCTGTTAATTAATTATATCTATAGACCAGATATGAAGAATACAAGCTCTTTTTCTCTCAGTTTTAAGGATAACCAAGTATTAGATGTGAAAACTCATCTGATTTTTTTTCAGTCAGGATTAAAATTCAAGTGAAAGAATTAACCTATCTGCCTCTATGCTCCACAGGGATTTTTATTATTCAGATTTATTCATTAGAAGTCTTCCTATTCATGTTTGTTCTATTTGCTTTCATTAAATGTTTGGCAATATAGATCTTCCTATTGCTTTGTTAACTAAAAAATAAAATATCAGTGTTGTGATATAAAATTCATATATCGCAACCAATATAAATGGTATATTCTTTCAATAGAAAATGAAGGGAGTAAACAATAGTATGAAAATATAAATTTTAAATAGAAAAAAAAAAAAAAAAGTGAAGATTTTTCTGGTTACTGAAGTGTAAATTTCTTCTTATGGTGACACATATCCTGCCCCTGAATCATGATTTGTATTTTGAAATACTAAAATTGTTTTCTTTTTCATTCATTAAACACATTTACAAAACCCACAGTTAATTCAGAGATAGAAATGTATTCTTCTTATTTCACAGGCAATAGAATGAATGCAGTTCCCAGTATGATGCAAAATTCCTGTACTCAATGCTTCTATGAACCCATTTAAAAATCATGGCAAACAGTTGTTAGTGAAAAAAAGTCCTCTAGCTGTTGTTCCTTCAGCATGAAACTTTTTCTGAAACAATCACTTGAAACATTGTTGTTCTTTTCATTTGGATTAATTTCTGCCTGGCAGGGCGGCTCTCCTGCACCAGGGTCACAGCCTTCTCCTGGGCTGGCTGCAGTGGTCTGTCAATCCATGTGCTCTGGTGACCCTTCTTTTGGCTGGGGTTAATCCTTAACTAAATACTTGGGCTCAGACCTTGCAGGTTTGGGTCTGGCTGCTGTACAACATATATAGGGTGTGCATAGCTTATGGAAGGCTCCACATCTCCTTTCCTGCAGGGTTGGATGCTTGTCCGAGTAACTAACTGGTGTCCCTCTGCAAAATCTTGGATAACCGAACTTTCAAATCTCTTTTACTTGCCCAATGGGCTGTCCCCAACACTTTGTACTCAGCACAGCCACCTTCTTTAAAAGAGTCACATTTTTTCCTTCAGCAAGGGAAGGCAGGATTTGCTGGAAGCAATACGGACACAAAGCTCCAGTTCCCAGGATAAACTTGTGCTATCAGCCATTTCTAGGGTCACTTGGCAGCAGTCACAGGTACAGCCTCTGTCTTACCATGTCTCATCCTGGACTTCAATGACCAGAGACACTGACATGAAACAATAAATTATAATAACCTAATTTGTGTGACGGTGATATCCCTGGTGATATCCGACTCAGCCCGAGATGTTCAGCAGTTTCTGCAGATATCTAACCCCGCATCATCACATCCTTCTCCCCTCAGATTTTATCCTACCCTCCACAGCCTCAGTGTCATGCTGTCAGTGTAATTACATCTCCTCAATCAATCATAGATGAGGCTTGAACTCCAGTCAGTGCACTTGAATAACAGCTCCTGGCCAGCCCATACCAGTAGGGCCAAGTTTTAAAGTGCTGTTCAGGAAGAAGAGATGTATCAAGGTGAAGCTGCTTAGTCCTCGTTAACTTCCCAGCAGTCTATAGTTTGTGGTCATAAAGCTTAGGCCAAACCCATTCTAAAGAGCTTTATAAGGACACAGTGATGTGGGGAGCAGTCAGCTCTGGGTGCAGCCCTGACAGCCCTGCAGCCGGACCACTGGCTGGCCAGGCAGGACTGGCTGGGTTAGTGCCTACCCTGCACCTCCTCCTCACACACTTGGGTCACCACACTCTAAATTGGATGGGAGTCTTTCTTTGGCACTCATATTTTCCTAACCCTTTGCCCTGTGCTTTCTTTATGTCTACTTCCTCACCAGTGAGAGATATGTAAGGGCAGGGCTGTCCATAGACTTTAAGCTGCTTTTCAGGATAATGAAGGCAGTGATGAATAGAGCAGCATTAATGAAGAGCAGCAAAATGGCACTCAGCCACCCTCCCCCCACTCAACCCAGAGCATTAATTAAGGATAACAGGACTCTGTGCCCCTCTCCTCCACACACAGAGAGCTCACATCCCAGGAAGCATCAGACAGCCTTCCTCAGGGCCCTCTGCTCAGCTTCAGTCCTTCTGACATGTACCCAACAGATCAAAGATCAGAGCAAATATCAAACCTTTATCAATTACTCCGTAAGCAAATATTCACAGCAGTCATTGTCACCTATTTTGGTCCAATAACATGAATGCCACAAGGCCAGTGAAACTTTCAGAAAGATAAAAAGGAAAAAGAACTAAGAACAAAATAATTTTAAATTCAATTATGATAATTGCTTGTCTCCTCAAAATGAAATTTTAGTGTATTTATATAGTTAAGTGAAAATAAACAATCCCTGGATTCTCTAAGCATTTTTGTAATAGTGGTCAGATAGTTTGGAAAATTCATTTGGGTTTTTTTGTCTCTTTTTTTCCCTATTTTAACAGGTTTGAGGGAAACTCTCATACTAGTGAATACAGCAATTGAAGTCTGCTATGCAAGACATTTATTCTAGCCACAGGCTGAGCTATTATTTTCTAGAAAACTACACATGAAACAAAATACGATGAAGCTTAAATTTCAGGACAACCTAAGTTACTGTTGCTGTTTATTTGAATTTTTCCAAAGAACTCATAAACCAAAGTCTGGACTGAGGAAGAAACTCACATACAGGCCATGGCCATTTTGCTGAGGAGCTGCTGATGCAACTCAGGGCCCAAGATATTTCTTGAGAGGAGCAGAACAAATTTCCACCATAGAGTAGCCAGTGGTGTTGAGGTGCCTCAGATCCAGAGCCAGGTGAAGGTTTTGCTGCTGGAGCCTGTTCCCAGCATGAGCATTAATTCCTGAAGATAGCAAATATTTCCTTTGAACTTACTGATCATGTGTCACCAGAGATCTTGAGGTAGATCTCAAAGGTTTGTATTGTAGCTCAAATTCAGTCAGTTATACTGACATTCTTGGTAAAGTGTGCAATTATTGATATTTATCTGTACTTTACAAAATAAAGTATATGATTTTCAGAAAATCACCACAATTTATAAATGTTCATTAGTATAGTCCAAATTTGAATGACAGACCACATCTGTAAACTGGATACTTTCCAGCTAATTAGAATGTTTCTTCAAATATCATCTAAAGGTTTTATAAGAGGTAAGAGGGTTATTACATCCTAACAGGGAAGATATACTAGACCTGCCAAGACACTCACAGAGAATCTCTATATATTAATACTGTATGTGTGCTTGGTCTGTGGTTTTTACCAGAGATAATCAGGAAGAAGGTGGTGAGGTGAATAAGAATAAGGTTCCCAGAGGGCCAGGAGGAGCAAGGAGAGAGGACCCCTGGCAGTAAGTGCAAAATCAAATTGCTACTAGAAAACACAAAGTCTAAGCAAAGAAAGGGAAAATTAGATACCAATGTCTGATCTGAGAAAAAAGAAGACACCTTAGGGGCTTCCGTTCAGCATAATAGAAACACAGAAAAGGTGGTAACACAACTCAGAAGTGTACAGGAGGACAGGTATCCAAGCAGAGGAGCCTAAGAGGAGGGGATGGAAAACAAAATAAAAAATTAAACAGGAAGATGGAAACTGAAGATCAAAAGAAAAAAACCCANAAAAAAAAAAAAAAAAAAAAAATTCCCAGAACTGTGTGAATCACAGGGGAGAAAGAAGAAAGGAAGAAAGTTAAAATAATGTAGACAAGTGGCCAATTGGTAACAGCAGAATCATGAATCACCAGAACTGTGAACCACTGCAGTACCAAATCTGTCAAGTGATTGCAAAATGAGTGGGCCTCTCAATAAAAGTACTGGCAGGAGATCAGTATGCCAGAGGAGCCAGGTTCATCTTTTACATTACTCCAGTGAACTTGCTAGATTTGTGCTTGGGTTGAAACGTGCCCCAGGAGATCAGTTGCTCAGGAGACTTCAGATCAATAAGCAAAAGGGTGGATAATTGATATGGCAGTTAATAAATGGGGATTTTATGGTAATAACAATGATCTCTAGGTAATTAAATCATCTGTATGGCAGCAAATCAACAGCAGCAGATGACAGTAGCAAACCACAATGGATTATCTTAGAATGAAATATAAGAAAATTATACTCCTTTCAAATTCTATTAGCCACAAACAATTAAAATTACCCCAGATAGAAAATGGACACAGATGTTTAAAGCAAATTAAATGGCAAAGTAATTAAAAGCAAGTAGATGCAGCAGCAGTCAGGTTATCAAAAGTGACAGACAGGACAAATGGTCTAATAAGAAATTTGAATGGTTCACAAGAAAGGAGAAGTTGGAAGGGCAAGGGATGCGGGTCAGCACATCACAGCAGACACATGCCAGGCCCTACAGGATCCTCTGCCAAGAGCTGTGAGAAGCATAACTTTGTCACCACAACCACCACCTGTGTTGGGTGCCTGAGGTACCCAGGTGAGTGTGCAAAGCGAGTCTGGGACTTCCTGGCAGGAGTGATGCAGTATTTAGCACAGAAGTGTTGCCAAGGCAGGTGATGGGGCTGGCAAGGGTCAGGGGTCATTTTGCAGCTCCCTCTGCAATGCTGCCATCCAGCCTGGGCATTGGGGGTCACCCAGGACCACCACCAGCAACCTAAAATTATTTCTGCAAGTGTGGGAAAAGCACTGGTCTCCTCCCTCCCTCTTTCACTGAATAAAGCTACTATTAGGGCAATTTTAACAAACTGTTGTTCCTAGTTAATGTTTTTACTAAGAAAATTTTCCGAGGTCCTCGTGCTCTACTCTCTCAGATCAGTGAACATATATGGATAAATTCTTATGTAAATCATGTGTGTCCCCAGTGCAATTCCCATAGTACCTGTTTTCAGGATCTGAGTGCACTGGATGTTCAAACCTTAACCCAGCATCACCAGGCTCACCACTAAATCAGATCCTCAAGTGACACATCCACTGTATTAAAATGAACAGGCTTAAAGAACAAGTTGGGAGGGTTTTCCCCCATTGTTAAGTATTTTATACCCACAGTAATAAAAGTGTGCCATTTCTGGCTCCCTGTAAATGTGCCAAGTCACCAACTTACTGACAAGTATGACAGACACTTTCATTGCTCTAGTTAGTACCATTCCTATGCGAGATGGAAAGCCATTCCTAGCTCTCTTCTTCATCCCACTGATTGCAGAAGGATATTACAAGGCTGTCAGCAGCACGTGCCAGTGCTAAAATACCTCAAGGTAAAGACACTAATGAGATTTGGAAGTTTAAAAATTATCTTTGCCTCATTCAGAGCAGAGGTTTGCTGAAAGTTTTACTATCTCTTCAACCAGGACAGTACCCTCCCCATATATGCTAGTGAGGGTATCAAATTTTTATCATTCTAAGAGAAATTCAAATCACGGGGGACTGGGTAACAGTGGTAAAGCTATTCCTTTTCTTCTGACTGATATGTGAACTGAATTGTAACAGATTCATAAAATGAAATAAATGACTGAAATCTACCTGCAATGTTTTATACTGAATTAAACAGTCATATCAATCCTTTTTGAGATGACAGAAAGAGCAGTGTTGAAGCTTGGGTGGGACAAGAACAGTGGAGGAGAGAAAAACACATAAATATATACTGTTGGTTTGATCCAAAGAGTTTTTTGTGGTAGCAAACAAACTTAAATGTCTCTTTGCATTTTTCCTCTGTTTTCTTCCACAAAACAGGTTGAAATTGATAACCTTATGGATACAAGGTACAGTTATAACTTTTTTTAAGTGGAGGGTCAAGAATTTTTTCATGAAAATCAGAAATGTCTTTAATGCTGGACATTTTTCCGAGGCAAATTTTTTTTGAGAGGAAAATTTATTGATTCACATTTTTTTGTTTCTGTCTAGTACTTCCCAATGAAGATTTTTGTATTTGTTTCAGCTTTTTTCATCATCTGAACCCAGAAACATGCTCCTATCAGCTGAGGAACCACAGACCATCTCAGTGGCAGGTTGCAGTGCTTTCTGCATTCAGTGTGCAGGAGGATTGGAATCTTCCTCTGCTTTTGTGTTTTCCATGCACGTGCTCTGCTCCCAGCCATGGGGTATTTTTGGCTGCAGACAGTCAAATATTGTGGTGCAGAGTCACATACCTCCAGAGATTCCAGAACAGGAAAAGAGTGCAGTAAGAGTGCACGCCAAGCAGTGGGGTCCTGTTATACCAGAGCCCTCTCTCTGAGGTGTTATATCTCTGGGTGATATATCCTGGTTTAGGGAACCTAGACACAGGCTGTGAGTATTAGAACATATGAATAAAGATAATTTATTAAAGAGATTTCTCCACAGTCCATGTATTTCAGTCTTTTCCCACTAACTAGACATGCATCTCATTCTTACCACAGGCAGCTCTCAGCGATGTTCTCATTCCTTCACTGTCTGCTCCATAGGAAACTTTCTCCCCATTTTAACTGGGCATTGCCTGTGTAGAGAGTTGCTTTGATGTAAGACAATATACAAGCAGCACTACTTGAAAGAAATAAAGGCAAATAAACCACTCACAACAACAATGAAGGAACCTTTTACTAAAATCTGAAGAAAGCTTCAGCAAAAGTATATCAAAGGATGGGTCTGTCTGTGCCATAATGGCACACTCTATTTCAAAAAGGCAGCAAAGAAACAAAGCTGACAAGCTAAATATTTCTCTGGTGTCTTTAGTAGCTCCAAGGCTGATGGCACATTTTGATTTCAGATCCCTAGAATGCATGTGGACTTGCTGCCAGCTGATCTTGGTATGATAAAGGGAGAAGAATCATGCAGTTTATGTGCTTGCAATTAATGGAATATCAGACCTGCTAAGACAAAAATCAGAAGCATTAGTGTAGGACACTTTAATATGTTATGTTTAAGAGTCAACCCCAAAAAGACTATTTTTGAAACTTTTAACCTTCAGCTGTGGCCTTCAAACTTTCCCAGTGGAAGCTGGACATGGCTCCCACTGAAATGAGTCAAAATAATCTTGTTGTATACTGCAGTTCTGATAAAATTGCAGCCCCAGAGCTGCTTTTGTAATAAATATAAGCAAACTTAAAGTAATTTTTAAAAACTGATCCCTCTTAATTTAATAGGAAAGGATGACCCATCTGGAAACAACCTAAAAAATCTCCAGTACATAAACAACTTTACAGGGCTTCCTTTAAAATTTCATAAGCAAGACTGTCATAGCTTTTATTTCATTAGATCCTACCATACTCTTTTACACCACTGTAAAGAACTACAAGACCTTCCAGACTCAAGCTGAGAATAATTTAATTTTCTCAGATAAAAACTGCCTTTCCCATATTTCCTTTGAAAGTTTAAGAAACATAGACACCATTAATGCTTAAAGAAGGCTATCAACACTCTTGGAAAGAGATTCACACAAATCTAGTGCTAGGTACAGTCATAATGGTCTCCAAATCATACAGCTTTTCCTTCCTTATGGGATAGACACCCTACAGCAGCTATTATTGATGGCAAGAAGAATTAAAATCTAATTTTTTTTCCTTTGCTATGAAATCCATTTTGTAACGTCCATTGAATTTACAAGTATTTGAATATTGCATAATGAAGAATCCTCATAGTTTCAACTCCACTTGTTCAATTAGCATTCTGTTTGTAGGACTGATGGGTACAACAAAGAAAAGAATAAAACTAGTTATTAATAAATGCATTCTCATTATTTGGTCTAGTGGAATCTATTTGGATGATTATTTGGAAAATGCCAAATTCAGTTTTTTCATCTGAAGTGATTAAAGGATGGTTTCATTTACTCAGTATCAGAAGACAAATAAAAATACTAAACTAGGAACATCCAGAAAACTACAGTATTTTCTTACTGATTTGTGTTGCACTTTTAGCTAGTGGATTCAGCCAAGTTCAAGTTCATAGTGTATGCTGTTCCATATCAAGAACACCAACTCAAGCTCATCTGATCTTGCTAGAAAAGATGGTTGAAGGCAGCTCTTGCAAATCAAGTGCAGAATTTTGACCTCATGTGTCAATCACAGCAGATTACCATTGTTGTGACAAATGCATCACAGGATTTATGAGTTTGAATTCAAGGGTCTTCCCAGACTACTTGGTGTCCATTTTTGCTTTAATGAGCCTCTTTGGTGTTGAGACTTCCTCCCCCTGCCCCTTCCTCTGCCCTTCACGCTCAAATTATGTCTTTGCTTTTTTTTTTTTTCCATGTTTTCCTACTGCTTCCTCCAAAAGTGTAACATCCTCTTACACTTATCTTTCAAGGGTGAGCAGCTTTCATATGTCAGTGAAACAGAAGGTTTCTCTTTGGATGCCATTTTTAAGCATGAATCTTTAGCTTAAATATAAAAACTTCCTCAAGCATAAATGCATCAATAGCAAATTCCTCAACAGAAACCTGAAGACATGAATGCAGCAGCTGACAGACATAAAGAGTTTAAAACAAACTCCCAGTAGGTTCCAGAATGCTGCACACACACACAAACACACACACAGACACAGACACTAGTAATTATATCAGTAGTAACAACAATAAAAATGGCTTGTCTGAACATACAATTTTCTCATTTAGGATTTAGAACTCAGTCACTGAACGAATGATGCAGATGTAAAAAGGGAAATCTCAGAGGAAGGATCTTGACAGGACTTATAGCCATGCTTACAGGTTGTGTATTCATGACACATCAGGGGATTTATATTTTTGTGAAACTATTTGTGAGGCTGAGACCTTATTATAAAAGTTTGTGATTATCAAGATATTTATAGATGTTAAAAGTCAGAGTTTACTGATTTGATATACTACTTCTGTTCATAATAAACAATTATGATTGGTTTTGCAAAGCTACTTAAGTCTTAATGTGACTTTAAATTCTCGGGAAAACAGCGAAATACCACATGCTATTCCTTGTCGAATTCAAGCTGGTTTTAAATCTCCAGTCTGCTGGTGGGATTATTCCAGGGAGAAATTGCAGACCATCTCTCTTTTGTGAAAAATGAAGCTCAAAATGCTCCATTTTCAGAGAATCGCTGTAGAAAATTCCCTTACTGATTAACCATTCACATTATTAGATCCTACTATATGAAAGCTTTTAAGAACAGATTGGTTTTCTATGGGGCTTCAATATATGCTGGAAGCTAATTGTATGGTTATGTCATTTCTTATATAAAGAAGTTTTCTTGTATAAGAATTTATAAAGGGACAAAAGAAATGCATATGCAACTTTCTCAATGGTGATTTTCTTATTTTGTCAATAGTATAAATATGTCCTATTTGGACTGGTGATTAGCAGCCCAGTGCTGCAAAAGTGGAATGTGAGCAAAGCAGCTTTACTACTTGAGGGGGTATGCCCATCTTTCCGTAGATGATTTATATAATTTTTGTGTGAAATGTAGTCACCAAACCAGTGAGAATGTTAAATACCTGTTTGGTATTTGTAGAAGCCAAGTATGAGCTATCAATAGTAGTTGACATTATGCAGCAGTGCTATCCATATTGCTGCATGTTTAATGCCACCCTCTGGGTGTGAATGGACTTACCTGGGTTAGCAGGAATTATCTTTGCACACTTCTTACCAGGATGGAAGAGCTCAGAAAACTGAAAGGGGGAAAAGAGGGGGCCTATTCTCTTGCTTATTCTCTTTCAACACAAACTCAAAAGCTGGGAAAAAACCACCAGAACAAGTAAATAAAAGCTATTTTGAAACATCCGCTATGTAATAAAGTGGGAAAAATAGTTACTGTGAATTTTTGAAGACAAGTTGAGGTACAAGAAGACACAGTCATTTTGGCAAAGTAGCTGTCCTCTTTGAAAGCTGAGAAGGCTTTCAGTATGTGACACACCTGAACTTAGTAAGGCTTTTGACACAACCTGCATGACAGTCCTGGACATTAATTGATCAGGTATTATCTAGATGTAACACATGTTTACGGGTAGTTGGGTTTATTAAATAGGAAGCTGTCTGCCTCTTTCAAAGTGTCAGGACATTTCTCTTGGGATTCTACAAGTGATGTATTCTGTTTTGGCACAGTTTTTTTCTTAGTCTGAATAGTATTTTTACATGACATCAGACTGCAGTGGGGGAGGAAATAAAATGTTCCTTTTGGAGAATTGAGTCTGACTTTAAAACTGTCTTTATAAACTAAAGTTACATTTTCAAACCAACAAGCCAAAAAGACAGAATGCTCCATGTAGGAAATAGAAACATGAAGAAATTCCCAACAGAGAAATATGGCATGGCAACACTACTTCACAAAAGATCGTGGCTGTGCTATTAAAATATCAAATGCGAATAATTAAGAAATATGAAACTGCCACAGAAAAACCCAGATCATGTTCTTGCATATAATAATGGTCAGTGTCATATGGAAGATAGAGGAAGGCATTATTTTACAGAAAGTGGCATTATGTTACAGAAGGTGGCATTATTTTATATTACAGCTTAAGGTATAGTCTGATGTCTAGTTCTGAATATTGTACTTCAGGCAAGAGGCAGCCAATCAAAGGCATTCTAGGGGAGAGACACAGGCATTACATAACATTTAATAATTTCAAGGAAAAACAGAAGGACCTGGATTAGTTTAGTTAAAAAAAGAAAAATTATCAAAGCAGGCCATCAGAGCAGACCAGGTAAGTCATCAATCATCAGACATAAAAAAAAAAAAAAAAGTTTTGGTGGGTTTTTTTTGATTTTTTTCATTTTGATTCATCTTAATTTCCAGTAGAGACATCTTTTCTGTCTCTTCTGGAGGGCAAAGAAAGGGCTGCAACAAAACAGGAAATGTGGCATCATCTGAACTTGTTATTTTCTTGAGTTAAAACCACTGATCAAGAACAGCACATATTTACTTAATTTTTCATGAGATGGATGAACTAGCTGACTTTTCACACTTCATTACAATTATAGTTTACAATTAAATATTTAAAATTTTAAAATTTTATCCCTTACTCATCTCTTTGCTTTCCTCCCCTCCTCTTTAGTCTTAGTTCCTAGTGAAATGAGGTTCATGAGACCATGCTCCCTGTTTGACCATCTACCTGTCTTCAATAACCTCCATTCTCAAGGACTGCTTTAACTCTGTTGACCACTTCAAAACAACTTGGAAAGTGGAGAAGAAATCAGTACCTGGACAGAAGACAGAGATGAGGGCCAGGCAGAACTCAGCTGGTGGTTGCTCCACAGGACAATAACATGGTTAACCAGATTTTCTGTTTGCCACTCAACCAGTCACCATGCATGTGGTCCCTGGGCAGCTCTAGCATGGCCCTCTTGGCCTGGTGGTAGCATCACAGAGGACCAGGAGATGGAAAAGAGCAAGAGGAGCCAGGCCACAATAGGCTGAAGGATGAAATTGCAGCAGGTCATGTCCAAGCAGCAAAGTTTTAGGGTTTCACACCATTCTTACCCACCCAAAAGCCACAAAATTTTCTGATATGGCCCAAGAGGCTGGTGATGGGCTCCCTGCCTGCTGGAGAAGAAGATGTTCAGGGCAATGAACACTGCCACAGGCTGTCATGGAAAGGCTGGAACACTGCAGTTCAGAAAGTGGTAAAGATTTCCACTCTCTGGCCCACTTTAGCAAAGAGCCAGTTCAGCTGGCAAGAAATGTATTTATTTGTGATTACAAAGTAGGATCTTTGCAGAAAATTACTAATCCTTGTTCTCAGAATTCAAACATATTAGCAGAGCTGGATTCCTGATTTCGTGACAATTATGAGGATATTGAATCTCTGCTACAGGAGACCACACAGCTAAACTGAACAATAGAATGGTACAGGAAAAGTGACTGCATGCATAAAAGGGGCCAATTATTATAGCAGAAAATTGTTTAGAGAAGCACTGTCTCAGCAGCTTAAACAATCACTTGGGAACAACTAGCATTGCTCTATGTGAGATGTAATTCTTCTCAGTCCAAAATGACACAGACATTGATTTGAAAAGCAATTACAGCTGGAATCGACAGTTTGCTTGAATCTGGGGCAAAAAATTATAGCATAAACCAAATCAGTGATTGTGATTCTAGTCCTGAGCACAAGGAAGAAAAAAGGAAGGTAAATAATTGTGACAGAAAAAAAACCCAAAAAAAAAACCCCAAAAGAGCATTTAACTGTATTCTTGAGACTGTTGGAATTGCATAACCAGAAAAGTCTGGGTTTGGGAAGCATGCATACCCAGTTTCTTGAGAAAAACCATAGAAAAAGCTGAAAAATATTAAAATCTTTTCAGGAAGCCTGGAAAAACTAGTCTCTGGCTTGAAACTTGGCTAAATAAATTCTGAAGTAGAGACTAGGAAGGGACACAAAAAAAGAGTATCAGGAGTAATAGAGTATAAGAGAAATAGAAGAAAGGTAGAAGGAATTTGTAAACAGACAAGGAATTGATAAAAAATTACAAAATAATTTAATATGGGAGACATAGATAGCCTGAGGAAAGCAGGTAAATCCCAGGAAGCAGTCGAGATAGGAAAAAAGAAAATAAATTATTTTAAGCACAAATTTTTGCCTCACATTATGTGGAAAAATGTCTTCCATTAACTCCTTTTCTTAGGAATGAGATCAAAGTCTTATTACAGTTTGAGGCATCAACTGCAAAGATGTCAAAACAAACCTAATCTAGAAAAGAACACATCACCACATTCTATTGGAATTTTCTGTATTATTTTATTTGAATCAAATTAATACATGTCATTTGCCTATGGGTCTTCTTAGAAACTAGTATAATCTGTGAAATTTCAGGAACTAAAATCTTTATATTCCTTCCCATATTTTGTAAATAATTCATTTACTGTTTAACTTGCTCTAAGTACAGTGATATATGTTGCCAGTGTTCCTCTGAAAACAAAATTTCCCTGAGAAACAATTTGAAGAAAAAGTTGTACTGTGTGGAATTTTATTGTTTACACCTTCAAGGGTTTGCCTACATAACTTGGTGGGGAAAATTTTTTTAATAGAAACACAAAGTTGTCAACATACTACTTAAGTCCACCTCTTAACACCCCTTAATAATCTTTTATTCTGGAACATATCAGCTTCTAATCTAAAAACAAACAAACAAATACCAAAAAAAAAAACATACCCACAATTAAACATTTCTACTACATTAGCTACTTTCTTATCAATACAAAATATCTGAAACGTATTTAAACACATAATTCTGCAAACATAGAAAGTGACATGGGCATTTAACATGACTATCAGCTCCTAGAACTCCTTCACAGCCAAATTAAATTAATGGAAGTACTCTAATTGGTCCTCATTCACTTAGAAATATGTCTTACTAACAGGTGTTAAACATATATTTTTTTAACCTTTCCATTCCCATGATAGGGCTAAAAGCTTGATGTTGCATTTCCTGATTGAGGACTCTTATGCATAAACTTGAGTACTAAATGTGCTGGGGCTGGGATGTTCTGGAGGAAATTTAGCCACACAAAGTTGCTGTCAGAGACAGTAACATATAAAAGCATGAAAGAACAAAAAAAACCAAACAAACAAACAAACAGATTAAAGGCTAGAAAGAAGATTGCCCAACAAAGTACCAATATATTTTAAAGTTTTCAACCCATAATAGCTTTGTTTTCAGAAATTTAGAAAGACATCCGAGTTCCTTTTTTTTTTTTTTTTTTTTTTTTTGGTGATAGTCTGTGCACTTGAGACTGGACTCCTTTACTAGCATTATTTCTATGATTCTCAAAGAATTATACTGGTGTAATTATATTATCATAATTTTGACAGTTTTCCTTTACCAGAGACCTTCCATGAAGGATTTCCTACATTAGAAAATATATATGAATTTTATTACATAAAACAGATGTTTGTATTAAATCTCTAATAAAAAAGTACTAAATCACTGTATTAAGCTGGTGTTTCCAACTGGAAGGTAGAAATAGCACCAAAATTAGATTTAGCAGAAAACTAGCTGTAATGGTAAGAAAATGCTTTACATGACAGCAGAACAATAAATTTCTTTTTAAAAAAAGGAAAAAAAAGGATCTTTATATCACTATGCATCAAAGTGTTCTTTCAGTTTTGTGTCTAAAAATGCATTATCACAGTGGAATGAAAATATTTCAGTTTTTTCTTGCCAACCCAAAGTCTTGAAGAGAATTGTTTTTGAATAAATGAAACATGTTTTGAAACTCAAAAGCAGAAGTTTCAGTTTAAAACCTCTGTTTTCAGTATGAATAGAAATCTAGGCAAATTCAGCCTTAAAATATGAAATGAAAAATCATGTTTCACTTTTAAAATGTAGGAACAAATAGTTCCAATTTAGTTCATACAAACCTTTCTTTATTTACATTGTTTGACTTAAAATGCACTTTCAGGTGAGCAAGCCACTGAAGTAAAGAAAACAGCATAAAATTCCCATTGTGGTAATGAAAATTTTTACATAGACAAGCTTTTAAGTGTTCATGAAGCTCTTCAAGGGCTTCCAGATAATGACTAAGGGTTGACATACTTGGATATTTTCTCATGAGTGACTTTTTTCTGCGCAAAAGTCGCTATTTATTTTAAACAACTGAAGTATAATTTCACTGAACAAACCTCATGCAAATATTTGCATGCAATGTTTTCAAACAAATTGAGTGCAATAGCTATAATTAAATTCCATGCAGAGGAAATTGGAGATAAAAATCAATAAGTGACTCTGAAATCTCATCACTTATTGATTCATGAGTCATTTATCTCCTTCTGCAATCCACATCAAAAGCAATTATCAGTTAATGAAATCACACAGATGCAAATCAGAAATAGGAAAAATTATTAACTGTGCCCCAAATCTCCACAAATTAACTTAGTCAGAAAAAATGCGATCTTGTTGTGACTAGCTCTGGTTAGGAATTGTTTGATTAAATATTTGGTGGATTTTTTCCTATTTAAAAAAACCCAAACAAAACAACTGACTTGTTCAACCAAAGCTTCCTCCATCTACCCAATCAGAGATTTTCTGGCCAATGCAGTAGAACTGTGTAACTCTCAAAATGTGTTCAGGCAGAGGTGCTGGATGGAGCTGCTCTGTTACCTCTGGCCTTCTCCCTCTGAGAGTGCACGTCCAGGTGGAGCATGGCAGGTCAGCAAGCTGCAGCCTGAACCTCCCTTTGTTGTCTTTGTGTGGAATAGCAGCATTTCCTGAGGGATTGAACCTGGTTAGAAACCCCCAGAGCCAGGGGTGGGAGAAGCAGGTGACGGTCCTTGGCACCCCTGGTGGCTGCAGGACCCAAGCCAATTTGTGTCAGGGCTCGTTCGTGCTGGAGAAATGCAGCTGCGTGCTGCTCTTTGAAGTTTGCTCATCGAGTGTGAGCCACAGGGCTAAGTCTCTTGCTGTAAGAGACAGAATTGAAAGAGACTGAATGATAGGTGATAAAATGTCATCTGAAATTCAGTGTAAATAAATATAAAATGACCCTCAGGACAAAAATCAGAGGGAGTGCATAAATACAATGTGTCTGGAAAAAAAAAGTGAAAGAAACCATTTTATTCCTGGGAGGAATGTAATGACTTTTCCATTTCTATATATGTGATGTGGCCCTGAGACCATTAGTGGAAAGTAAAGATATTTGTGGTCCCAGCCAGAATTCCTGACATGCAGTGAGAGGCGGATGCTTTTTGCTGCTCTCCTGGTGGGTTGCACACTCCTCACATAGTACCTCACTTCCATGGCTCTTAAGGCTAGGTGTGACCTGAGAGAAGGCTGAGAATGTTCACCCATTGCTGCTCTTCTTGGTCAGGATAGCAGCTCTGTGGGCTCAACACTGTTCTCAGCATAGCATCCAAAGCCTGTTGTTGTGATTTAACCCCAGCTGGCTGATGGTTGAACCCCAGCCACTCACTCACCCATGCTCCCACTGACGAACTGGGGAGTGAACGAGATGAGTAAAAGAAAACTTGTATATTGGACTAAAGACAGGTTAATAGGGAAAGCTAAAGCCCTGCACACAAACAAAAAACAACAAAACAAAACAAAACAAAACAAAACAAAACAAAACAAAACAAAGCATTCTTTCACTGCTTCCCACAAGGGCAGGCAGTTGTTCGGCCATCCCCAGGAGAGCAGGGCCCCATCACACGTAATGGTGACTTAGAAAGACAAACACCATCTCTCCAAATATCGATCCCTTTCTCCTTCTTCCCCCTACTTTATATCCTGAGCACAGTATCATTCAGTCTGGAATATCCCTTTGGTCAGTTTGGGTTGGCTGTGTCTCATCCCAACCTCCCATGCACCCCCAGCCTTCTCACCAGTGGGGCCATAGGGAAAGCAGAAAATGCCTTGGAAATAGCAAAAAACACCTCTATGTCATCAACACTATGTTCAGCACAAATCTGAAGCTCAGCCACATTCCAGCCACTGGGGAAAAAATTAACTCTACCCCAAACCAAAACCAGCACATATGTGTGCTTATATAGGTGTATGTGCTATATGTGTAAGTACTATATAATGTACAAGGTATTCCATTAGGGTCAATATTACTTAGCTAGTTATGACTGTATTTCAAAACTTGTGTCTTTTGCAGACAGAATCACATTAAGGCAAGAAATCAACTACATGTTTGAAAATAATTATTTTAGTCATATTATTTACACTTATTTTCAAGGCTTTGGGGCATATAATATTGAGCTGTTACTGCAAGTACAAAAAAAACCCCAGGAAACCTTCAACATGATGAAACTTTTAGATGTTTTTAAGCTTGGAAATAAAACATTTTTTGTGTGTCGTTGCATGCCTTCTGAACCAGAAAGAGGAAATTGAACCCTAACATTTAAAACATAGCCTTGGGATATTCCAAGTGTATTCATGACAAGAATAGCAAAGAAATAAAAACTCACAGAAATCTGGATCTTCATTCTACGTCAGTGTCCTGTCTAAATGTATACATATTGGTGCTCCTTTCTTCTTTCACATTCAAATCCCACATGGCTACTTTTTTTTGAAAATACAAATCAAAACACATCATGTAACTAATCAGTTTTAACTACGGCCTGTTATACAATGGCATGAATTATTATTAGTAGTACTTTTTAAGAAACATTAGTCTAAACTGCAATCCTTTGAGAATCACAGATTGAAAATTAAAATTTTAATTATGATGGCGTAAGCCACATGAAGACAGTGACAGATTTAACTTGCATCAAAAGCTAATTTTGCACTTTACTGGCGGGTGTGTATGGCAAATATATTGTGGTGAAGAAAATGAGCCAGGAAAAGAGAAGCTTTAGCTGGGAGAGAGAAATTGGAGGGTTTATGTTTGCGATGACCCTGAAGTATAAACAGAGCTGGACCAGTTTAAAGACACAAGGTTAGCTCTGCAAACACCTCCACACAGGTAACACTGTTGAAAAGTAGACACCTCTTATATAGTTACCCACTGTGTACATCCAGCCTGACACCCATTCCTCAGGCATTGGCTTCCCAGCTGTTTGCAGCACAGGGCAGCAGCAGCGTGCAGAAAAGGGAGTCTTTAGGGCACTCAGTATGGAGACGCTAATGAAAATGCATCCACACTTTAAACACTTGCAAATGCTTTTAGAGACTGGAGCATAGTATTCCAAGGCCATCTACACCAGGAAGGTCCTAGCTGCTGCCTGTGGAAATGTCTGCTTCTGTAGCATTTTATGAGCCTGTGCCCTGAACTGGGGATTTTGTTTATACAAGACATAGGAGAGGATGCCATAAGTACCAAAGTAGGAACAAAGTACATCCTCGTGACAGAGAAATACAGCTCTCATTTACAGAGACTTTATCTCTCTATGACCCTTTTGTAGATTAAGTGCTTGTATATACCAGCTTTTAAACTACAGAAAAATCCAGTCGATGAACAGACGGTCTGTTTTGTGCCTGAGAGCAAAGAGAAGGTGTTAGTGTATATCCACAGGACAACTCCATGGCATTTTCAGTGACAGTTTGCTACAGTTAAATGAAGGAAAATGGCAAATTATGTAGATGAGCTTCAGCATCAGCTCCAGGATAAACCTGGTTAATCTATCCTTGCTATGGGATCCTTAGCCCTAAGTCAAGGCAATAATGTAAATAGTACTTGAGAGGATTGAACACATCACCCAGGGTGCAGATAAGCAAGGAGTGAAATTTCTACATTTGTGTTAATCTGGAGTAATTCCAGTGGAACTGACAGAAAATCAGCCAAATATTTAATGCCTTATGCATCTAAATTAGGCCAGGTACTATGTGTGATTGCATTTCTGCATGTGACATATTCAGAACAAGGAGATTTCTATTATCATCTCTGATTCAAGACAAAGAGATTATGTGTCCAGAACCAAGCAACAAATATGGGGAATCAATGATTTTTTTGTTCAACTGTTTGTTTGGTTGGTTGGTTTTTTTTGGTTGGTTTTTTTTTTTTTTTTAAATAATCTGAAAAATTATTCACACTTAAAAAGAAGAGGCTTCTCTCAGGTTTTGCACACTGTTGTTATTGACAAACACTTTACTCTCAGCCATGACAAAAGTACTATCATGTTTTTGAGAGGTGTACTGTGATCTAGTTTGAAAAAAGTCCTTGAAACATTTACTCATTTTGCTAGGCATGGAATGCTATTGTCACTAACAGGCCTCAGGGGACTGCAAAACATGTCATTTTTACAGTATTGAAACTGTCTGACCTGACTATGGGCTGAAGTGACAGATTCAAGCATTTCTAAAAGCCCTAAACCCCTCATCATTACAGAACAGGGACACTCCCCCTTCCTCCTACCACCCCCCACACAGTAACTTTTATATTTTTTAATTTTACAGCTGGAATTTGATAAAGAGGAAGTAAATCAAGCTCTTTCCCCTTCCCCCCCATTATACTTTGGCATTGTAACATAAAGAAATAGTAAAAATTCTGGAATATGATAGTGCTTTGCACATTCACATGAAAAATACTTGCATGGTTTTTGAGCTCACAACAATAATATATAATTAAGTCCTCCTTGACTTTAAAAATATTAATAAAAATACATTAGACATCCATAACTGTCCATCATACAAATTTGGTCAGGCACATTGCTGATCTGCCTCTGTTACTACTCTGTCTTTTTGATATAAACTGACTGGTAAGGATTTCACAATATTTGGTTTCCAAGGCAAAAGGTATCTCTGGATGAGGAAGCAGCTGCCCTTCTAGGTTCCATTTTCCTTTTCCACACACTCTGAGCCAACAGTTTCTTCAGGAAGAGAGGTGTTAGATTTAACTGACAATCCGTTAGGGACAGCAGGATATTTCTTGTGGAAGTCAGCAATTTTTGCTCGAAGTTCTGACACTTTCTGCATCCTTCTCTGTGCGCATCAGTATCTAATATAAGTTCACTTTTACCATCCACCACCTTCAAATTGTGACATATGCAATTTTTTTCTCTTCCTTTATGCCCTTATAGCACATTTTTTATTTAATAAAAACCCTTTATGAGCATAATTTGATTACAGAATCCCAGAAATAATTTGAAGGATGTTGCACACTTGATTAATTCTAAGAAATATTTATACTACATTCTGTTCCAGTGTTGAAAAACATAATTCTAGAATAATACTCTGAAATGAACACTTTAGAATGAAGAGTTAATTGATGCATGAAGTAGGATCCCTACTACCTAATGTTGGTAAAACCTAATCCAGGCTACTCATCCAGCTTTCTTTCTAAACACCCATCACTTTTTATTGACTGAAGAAGCAGCCTAAAAAATCACATTAGATCAAGCTAATTCTTGGATTGCAAGATTAAAGGAAGATGAATTGCACTAAAAGGGACTTGCATGCATAAGATTAGTTACAAAACAGAGACCCACGGGAATACGCCCGTGTCATTGTTAATTACACAAACAAGGTTTCTCAGCAGACTCCATTGGGCTGAATCCTCAACAAGCCTGTGTGTGTCAATGAAACTCTGATGATTGGCCCTGCATGTGTTGTAGTTAAATCTGATTAATCAAAAGCCTTAGAGCTGTGACTGAGCTTAGTTTTGAATGTTGCTTAGGGTAAGGGACTCTGAGGTCAGGTGTATGTTTAGGTAGTGCTTTGAACTGTGGCTATAAGCAGGCTTGCACACTATGAAACAGTTTGTCTCTTCTTGATGAAGTGTCTTAAAATTGGAACTCAACAAGACAAACAGGTTCAGTGATCAAATAATTGATTAAAAAGTTTTACAGTTTGAAATAGTAAATATGCCATAACTCCTAAAAGAAAAACCAGGGACTATCTCCAGATAAGGAGCTGAGATTTATTACTCTTCCTGAAAAAAACCAAAAACCCACCACCAAAAAAAACCTAAGCAAGCCCAAACACAAAAACTCAAAAAAACCCCCTAGGGAAATGGCTGAAATGGCTGAGGATGAGGGCATCAACATACCACAGGTAAGGAGACATGAAAACCAACCCCAGCAGAAATCTGGAGATGGACCACAGTGAATGGCCTATAGACACCAGCAATTTAAAAGACTTTACAGGCATGTTAAAAGCATTCAAGAGGATGAATTGAAGAGGTAGGTGATGAATCACTGACTGGCTGACTGTTTCAAATTCATTGCCTGGTAAGTTATTGTGTGCTGAGGCATTTCTCTCATTTACAATTTGTGACAGTGCATTGAGAAGAGAGATGGAGTTAAACATGGGAGGGAATATGCTTCAAATACATCACTAATTGCTGAGCTCAGCTCTAGGCTCAGTGTTTTCAGATGGAGTGAGTGCAAAATCTGCCATTTTGTCAATATGTAATTTTAATTTTTCAAAAGAGAAGATGAATACTATTATTTCAAAAGCTAGCACTTCCAAAAATATTTACACGTGTTCATAAACCCATCACACAAAACTGCAAACAGCTGGAAACTGGCAACCTGCCACTCTGATGATTAATACAAAAATCAAATTAATAGCTGTCCCAAAGCATCCAGCAATTATCTTTTAATTTTCTTCTATTAATGGATTTTTATCCCTTTTATGTTTGTTGTGGGTGGGCATCTTTAGATTTAGTCAACTATTCAGAATCCTTTCCTCTGTCACTCCTCAAAAACCTTGAAAAATTAAACTAAACCAAATAAGGGAGTCCACATAGATGTTTTTGTTGAAAATAGTGAGTTTTGGATTATTTTTTTAGAATATATTTAAAGCAAGGTTATTATTGTCTCCACATAGCAGTATGAAAAATAGAAAATATAAAATGACAGGTTTA
>WEIU01018707.1:4698-22472 GCA_013389925.1 Aegithalos caudatus | reverse complement strand
CGTATATAAAAAACACCAGGATAAGCATGTTTCCTTTTTTCTGCCATTTTTTTTTCCCTCCCTTTGGCAGAAACAATTTGATTGTAATTTTGTGGAGTTTGGTCCCTGACACAAATAATTTCAGTGAACATCCTTGGCTATTTTCTTCCTCGGAAGAGAGGCACAGTTATATACAAAATACTTTAAAACTATGGCAGCTTTTTAAATTTCAAATTCAGATAACCTGAAATCTCCAATGACTTAAGAAGATGAAATTTAAACTTTAGAGGCATGTGTAGAAAGCAGGAGGACATGTAACTGAATAGGCATGCTTCTTGTTCAGCAAGATTTTATTCAGGCTTCTTCTAAGTGACACCTTTAGTAGTACCTCAAATTCAAAATTTAGAAGAGAGGAGAATGGATTGGTAATATAATAACAGCCATGCAGAACAGAACAATATTGAAAAAAATAGACTGATTTGGGAGTTATTTTATTATTGTCCTATTTTGACATGAATAATTTGTTCTAGGTTTCTTAACAGCAAGTTTTCTTAGTCTTGCTCTGGACTCATGAAAACTGATTTGAAAATTTTGCTTTTGTCCGTAGTAATTAAGATGTTAATATATAATGAGTACTTGGTAATCTAGGTGATAGGTACTACATTGATATGTATTATTTTAAATTCCTTTCCTTACTGCTCTCTAAATCTCTTTTTATCTGTGTATATGGTTGAATATATTAGTCATACCATTTTTAGCAGTGTGGGAATTAATGCCTGTTAATGGGAGCCCCTTTCTTTGGAAGAGTTAACAGCAGATGGCCAGTTAGGCACTGAATTGTGCAGTTGGATTAGACAATACTGTCACCATCCAACTGTAGTATACTGGCTTTGTAGACAATGGAAGAATGAGAAGTAATAAATTTTGCCATGGGAAATACACACTAGTTTTTTTTTCCCGCAGGTTAAAAAGTATGCTAATTTAGCATATTTGGGACTGTGGCCAATGCATTCCATTGAAGAGAACTAGTACAAAACTGCAGTGCCAGATTTGTCATGATATCCACCAATACAACAACAACAACAACCTGATGAATTTGAGAGGTCAGTGACTGCCTGAGCCTTTCCTGAGATATAAGGTATAACGTGTCATGGAAACCAAGTTGATTTTATGAATAAGGAAGACCTTCAGTGCAATGTTTGTAGTTTAGGTTACAGTTCCAGGAGTCATATGATTGAAACACTGGATTCCATCTGGGAACTGAAAACTCTGAAATCTATAGCTATAACTAGGAGTTACAGTGCTCTGACAGCCTCACAGTGGGTCACCCAGCACAGTTCTGGCATTGTAACCATACACAGCCTTTTTACCAGCACCATGTAGCATGAAAGCTCGAGGCTCTCTAACCAGCCTCTTTCTGCTGAAATATGAGTTTTCTTGTGTATTTTGGTAGGGCTTGTATGATCAGGCAATTTAAAAAAGGTTGTCTGACAAGATGAACACCACATCTGATTTAGTGTATTAATTCCTTCGCTACTACGGTTAGTAGCTATGGGAAATAATAATCACAACGTAGTCCAATACTAATAGGAGACAATCCAAGAATTGGAATTTTACAGTTTTCTTCAAAATGAAATACATGTCTTAAAAGTCATATTGATTATTTTAATCCCATCTCCTATGGCAATTTCAGCAGTATGACTCCTCTTCGTCTGTAGTATGCCTGTCAGGAGAAAAACAAAGACATTGATCTGCTATTGACTAAATATACTCAAAAATATTTCGTACTAACCATTTGAATAGGAAATGGAAGAATGCTCTAAAATAACATTTGCAATCATGCTTCATAGTATTACCATGGAAACTAAGAGTTTTGTCTGAATGCTTTGCTTTTGTATTTGTATTTTCACACAGAAAAGGGACGCTAGCTATTGGTCTTAAATAAGAAAAACTGATCATTAATTTTGCATTTTGTAAAGTCCCCCTAACCAAGGCACCAGAGCAAAAAGGCATCAAACACAGAACAAAGCAATTTAAAATGACATAAAACTATGATTCAATACACCATTATAATGGTTTATTCAAATCTGTTTTAAAATAGAATGATGTTACAGAGCCTTTAAAAGTCTAGCTAAAGAAAAAAGTGTCTAGATAGCTCAGCAGCTTTTAGTAAGATGTTGAAGCATGTGTCTATTTATGTCTTTTCAAAACATCCTGAGTTGGCAGGAAAAGAAAGCTGTTTCAAGACTGTGATTTGATAGCACTAGTAAAATGAATGCAGTTGTGATGTTCAGAGAACTCTTTAGGTATTATGAAATGTATTTCTAATGGCAATGAATTGGCTGCTTCAGTAATGACGATGGTAAGGTGATGTCATGAAGATAAAATATACAACTAAGAGACCTTGAACTGAGACATTCCTCTCTGTTGGACATACCTTAAGATGCATGTGTTCTATGGTTTCTGTGTTACACCTCCAGCCTCACAGTAAAGCCAACTGTCAGCTAATCCCAATATATTTCATATTTCAAACCCTGTTAATCACGTGCCTACAATTATGATTCAGATAGTCACACTGGCTTTAGTAATTAATACTGTCGGTAAAACTGGCAGTAGACTTAAGTGGTACAAAATTGCTATAATTTTGATTAGGATAGTACTTTCCCCCACCCTATGCAGGTCCAGCGAACTACTGTGGGAGAGAACTAAGGGTTTTAGTCTCCTTTCACTCCTTGTGAAAACAGTGGTACAAAATGCTTGTGGAGGCTTGCTTGTTGTCCCTTTAGCAACTTCACTCCACTAGGAGTGGGATGCAGCAATGGATTTTAGGAAGCAAAATATGGGTGAACCCAGTGCAGAATGGAGAAGGAAGCAAACAATATGGAATGGCTGTGCTGACTGAGTCTTAAGTAAGTAAAAAAATGAGTACCTGTCCCTGCATCAGAAGCAATTCTCTTTCTCAAGCAAAGAGAAATTCCATCACAATGATGCAGGTTCTTGATTCATGAAGTTAGAGGGATTAGACACACTACATGAAACTGGAACAGTGTCTGTGATGATCCCTGAACTGCAAAAGCTGATACAGAGCGATAGCAATTTATACATTGTCAGGGGAAAGGTTGGCCTGTCCCAGCTGAAGAACTCAAGCTCTTGATTTGTACACATGAAATTAATTTAAAAGGTGTACTCAACATTCCTGTGATTTTTTTTTTAGCATGTGTTTCATTAAATCCACAAGGTATGACTACCATGCAGTTAAAATAAGATTTTCATAATGAAATGCATGAAACTGTATCCTTAACAGCCATATTGCTTGATTTAAAACTGACATTAAGAACATTTGAAAATGCTTCTATAGAATGCAGCTAGAATATACAGCACAAATGTTACCATTAGTGTAACACACTGTAATAAGTTTAATAGATTAGCAGAAAAAAAAAATTATAACAAGCGACTAATAACGGTTAACAACTTTGAAAATCTAACTGCTTTAGGTTAAAATCTTTGGAAATATTATCATTTGTAGAACTGTTAAGTATTAGTGCAGGCCCATATGTATATCCCTTTAGGGCTCTTTGATGGTGCGACAGTGCACCATGGAATAGTAATGAAAAAAATTAAATTTATGAAATTTAAAAAAAATGAGTAATATTCATTCATTACTGGTCAAACTTTTCTGGATGTTAGATAAGTGATTTAACTGTAAGTGCTTGTTTCAGACTAGATTTCACACTGGAAGTAAGAAAAGATGTTTGCCTTCCAGGTACTTAATGATTCCATTAGACAATGATGGATTTTTTTTGTATTATAGAGATTCTTAGAAGATGAAAAATACTGATTGCTTCCCTTCTCTAATATAGCAATAGTTCATGTCTCAGAACTAGTTTTATTGTCAAAGTGAATAATATTTTAATATGTTTAGAGATGGCCTCATCCTTCTTGGTGGAAAAATGAAATTACTTTTGACATGAGGGTGTTTTGTTATCTGTTCCTTGAGTAGCATCAATATCACATAATTTTGATGGTGTGCTTCAGGTGTGATTTCTGGAAACAAAATGCAAGAGAAAAAAATGTCCTTAATGCATCGCAGTTTGAATTCTTTCTCTGTAAATAGTAATTCTGTGTTAGAGGAAATATATTGGGGTTTTCTATGGAATGAATACTAAACTAAACCAAAGGTCTCAATCACAATGTCCTCTTAATTAAAATAAAATTTTAAAAATAATAAATCGCTAAATTGAAATAAAATGAAAAGTTTTAAAATTTATTCTTTAGCATTAAAATATTTACTACCTTATCACAAAACACTGATTTCTAAGCCAGACCATAGTAAACAATGGTAGTATCTAAGGGAATTTCTGAATGAGAATAAGGCTCTACCCACTTTAAAGATAAGTAATTTATAGTCTGATTTATCTTTTTTATAAGTGGCTGGTAACTTTGTTGAATATTGTAATTTAAGTAAATAGGTTTTGTTATAAATACATATTATAAAGGTGGCTTTTCGCAAATATTAAAATGAATGCTATGTATAATGTGGGATAGTTGTACTATATTTTCTTTTATTAACAGAGTTTAGAAATGTGATGAATGTATATTTTCTGGTTGTAGCATAGTGTTAACAGTAAAGACAAGGTTTTTTTCTTTGTAACATCTAAACTGGCCAAACCAGGAAGTAGGGGGAGTCATCCTGCATTCCTGCATGAAGATTGCTAACTAGAAGCTATGGAACCTCTGTTATCAAGTATCTTTTCCAAATGGAGATGACCAAAACCTCGAGAGAAGAGTTTATGGGACCTACGATATCAGACACAGTGGAGCCACCCCAGATGAATTTACCAGATAAAATGATTGGGGGGAGTTGAAATTGAACAAAGAAAATGATACCCAAAAAGCGTGTCTGAATCATGCATTAGGGTCTATTGAATATGTAACACAGAGGTGCTTAAAACAAAGGATCTGAGGTAGTAAGGTGTGCTGGCTGGCTTGGTGCCAGGCACCCTCAGCTGAGTAACTGTTTTTGTTTTTTTCTGTCTCCTAATTATCTATTTTTTTATTTTTTATAAAACTTATAATTTTTTCTAAGAAAGTGAACCTCGTTTGTCACAGGTTTAATACCTAAGGATTTTTAAAAAAAATTCATATACACAAATACATTTTTTCTCTCATTTTCTTCTTATTATTATGACTGGTGCCAATCAGTTTCAGTGGCCTCTGTAATATTACAGTCTTTGCATTATCTGTTTTTCATCATGACATTTAAGTTTAAAAAAAAAAGTTAGGCACTCTCTGTCTGGGAACATTAATTGATTACAGGATCAAGTGCCACTGATCCAATTTTAACATACCTGCCTTTCCCAAAGGAAAAATTACCTTGGACTCAATCTGCTTCCGTTCTTTTTGAATTAGGGAGGAAAATTAATCTGAGTCCTACAAAAGTAAAATCACTTGTGGATAAATCTCTGCATTTTACATAAAAACAGAAATTATAATTTGTACTCTAAAAGAGGATAATTAATTCAATGGTCAATTTCATGACCATTGAAATTTTAAGAGGGATATGGGGGTGTTACCTAGCCCAGGGGGTTTTGTTTATGATAAAGTGTCTGTGTATTTCCAGACTCTCAGGTTGAATACAGCTGTTGGGGGTTAGGTTTGTTCCTTTTACTTAGAGAATTTTTCCCCATTAAGTTGCTAGGAGACTAAGTGCTGGGTGCTTATGGGTGCTTGACCCAAACAAAGAGGTGGCCAAAGCCGAGTTTTGGGGCGGGTAAAAAGACCCGAGTGAGTGGGGGCAGTTTCTTGCCCTTGCTTTCAGCATCGGAGAGAGGACGGATAGGCTGCTGCTTGCTGCCGGAGGAGAGGGTCCAGGTACCACAGGGTCCGGTCCTGAGAAAGTCTACCATCATCTGCTCGTGTGCCCTGGAACTCTGAGCTGCCTGCTCCTGTCCTGTCTCCACGTCGCCGTTTTTCTTGGGCACTGTTCTCTTTGCTACGCTGTAGCCCCGCATTGCCCTGCTACGCCGGGACATCTGCGCCGTTCCTGCTACCACCAGCGGAGCTTCTGATCTCACCCACCAGCCCGGGACTTTTTCCACCGTCCCAGCTTGTTGCTCTCTAGAGATCAGATTGCCCAAGCTTTGTGAAAACAAAGCCCCTTGAGGTTTTTTGTTAGTTGTGTTTACTATTAATGCTGTAGTTGTTTGTTTGCCTTGTTACATATATATTAGTATATATATTAGTAAAGAACTGTTATTCCTATCTCCATACCTACACCTGAAAGCCCATTTAATTTTCTAAATTATAATAATTTGGAGGGAGGGAATTTGAATTCTCCATTTCCTAGGGAGGTCTTGCCCTTTCCTCCAGATACCTGTCTTTCAAACCAAGACAAGCAGTTAGTGCAGAAAAGTGACTATTTGAAGAAAGGAAATAAGATATGCTGTAAGAAAATATGCTTGAATATCTGCTATTAGGATCTAGCTGGCAGCATGTCTGTCCAATAACTTGGCTCTTCACCTCTCTGGGTTTGCTGGCTTAGCTCCTCTCTATATTCCATACTTCCTCACAAGCCCAAAAAAATTAGCACAAACCTGAGGAATGTTTATCTTCCTGGTTTTCTTCTGCTGTAACAGTTCATAGCAATATTTGCATAATTTATAGTGCTGGCAGCTGAAATGAGACAAAAGCAGAGAATTGACTTCAAAGTCAGAGATCAGTAAATTACCTTGCTGTCAAAAATGAATCCTGAACTCAGTAGCATAGAGTAATACTGAATGAACACTGACCACCTGGAACCCCAAAGGATCCTTAGCGCAACAGGATCATCTCCCTCGTTTAGGCATTTGTTCTGTGAGCAGACTGTCATGTTGCCTCCTTGTGCACTATGAGGAAGATGAGAGTCTGATAGAATCATGCAAGACAGAAAATCAGCTGAAAAACAGTGTAACCAACCAGTAGGAAATGGTGAGGACGGGGACATGTCCGCTTCTCTCTGGGGTTTGGGCATCTTACACAATGCTTCCTGGCAATTCTTTCCTTTTATTGGGATTTTCAGTACTAAGCCTCCTGTTTTCTTCAAGAAGTGAATCAAAAAAAGAAAGGCAGGCAGAGTTCTTGATGCCTTCACCCCTTTCTTTTTTCACTTTGAGAAGTCACATTATGTCAAATATAATTAAAAAATCCTAAATAATTCTGTGAAATGCCTAATTAATGCTTTTTTAAAATAGAACTCTCACTATTCTTAAGGGAAGGGTGTTTGTCCAACTCCAGTGTCCTGTTCAGGTGGCTCTTCCTGGACCCCTGCTTTTGGGCAAGTGCACCATCATTGCTTTGCCTGACTTCTGCTTTGTCAGCCTTGCAGAGCTGAGCTGACATCCTGCTTGCATTTTTCATGACTTCAGTTTGCCTAAGCTACTTGCTATATTTACTTCTCCAAGGTTGTGCTGTTTTACTGTCCTTATCAGATTAAAGGGCTGTTCTGTTCTACTGTCCTTATCATCATAACTCAGAGGCTTCTCCAGTTCAGTGCAGGAAGGTAATGATTTAAGCAGCAAATCCAACAGACACATCAATTAAAACCATTTTGAAATGTATTCAGTGCCATAGCAAAGAAAGCAATGGACCTAGCCAAATAATTAAAACAAACAAATAAGAGAGAGAGAGAGAGAGGGAGAAGGAAAAAAATTTGGAGGAAATTAGTATTTTTATAATAAAAAGGAATAAGGAGTAGAAAAAAGCGACTGTCCAGGAAAAGAAGCACGGGGAAGATTCTTGTCTACACTACTGTATTCAGTGAATCTGAAAATTCAGCAAGCCTGATGTAAATCTGAGATTATTATACTGAAGTAGTGCTTTATAGGAGAAACTAATCTGGAAAGAAAGAACCGAAGACTGAATTCCTACAAGACATTTTTTTTTATAATGAATGTGCTTTATCAGTGTAATTAGGGAATTATGCAATCAGAAGAAAAGCACAGAAAATGTAAAATCATATAAGTTGAAAAAGATGCTAAACACTAATGCTAGAAAAGGCTTTGAAATGATTAACATAATATTGGGCTATATCCCTGTACCTGTAATTAGTTGGGACGACATCATGCTGTACTGTAATGGTGGTGAGAATCAGACTAAGAAAGATTTGTGTTCATTTCTATTTAGCCAGATCAATTAAGTGGATTCTTACAATAATTACAAGATGGTTTGAGATATTGCAGCTTCTAGTGTTTTGCCTGTTGCAACAGGCAAGACTTTTGTCATTTTTTAAGAGTTTTTTAATGCTTAGAGTAACACCCTTCTCTATTTTCTACAAAAACATAACTAAATTCCTGTAGACCAACCTGAATAATTTATGTGTGCAACTGTTTTTTATACCTTCATATACTTACAGATAATTGACATTGCATTCTGTGACATATCAGTTTTTCTTACTTACCTACATATTTATTTTACCCACCTAGAAGAGAATTAAGGTCCCTTACACGATAGTGACCTGGGGTTTGATTTTTCAATTTTTCGATCTACTGGAATACTGTAATTAATTATGCAAAATACTAGAATTTTCATGTAACATTTCACTCAACTCTTGTACATATTTCTGTTGTGCTCATTTCTTTCCAGAGCTGGAGCTGCAAGAGGTTCTGTATTGGTACTCCCTGCATATTCAAGTAACATCTCTTTGCTTAACTAGAAGACTGCAATGAAATTTATAGTTGTCTTTGGAGTGCTGAATTCTCTTGAAAGTAAGCCCAAATATTTGATTATTATTTTTTTCTACTTTAATTATTTCTTTATGTGAATAGATACAGTGAATGACAATTTAAAAGATTTACCCTCTGTGGTGGTGCACCATTCATGACACCCTCTTCTTTTATCTTTAAGCTATCACCATTATCCACTGGTACTATTTTTCTGCCTCTTCCCATTTCCGTGGCTTCTCAGAAATCATTCATATTACTGCCTTGATTCATTAGATTGGAATAGCTAATTTGTATAGATTCATAAAATATTACCTACCCCTCTTCAGTTACACTTTTCCAATGTGAAAAGTATATTTAAAAAAGACTGAATTGTCTTGTACTTCTCCAGTTTTCAGTGCCGCTTCTCCACTGTCAGACAGGCTCTGAAAAATGAAACAAGAGAAAAACAAAAACATGCATTAAGAAATTTGTTCTGTAGTTTCTAATATCTATCCTAGTCTGAGTGCTTTCTCTCGCTGTATTTCTTGTTATGTCAAGGTCACAGCTGCTCTCATGAGTCTGTAGCCAATAGTGCAGTTATCATCATAATATTCAGCGAGCAGAGAAAATGAGAAATCATTAGGTTAGTCTGAGAAAAAAAAAAGGTGAAAAAAGTGTGTAACATTTTAAAAATCATTTTAAATCTGACAAAGAGGCAATCAAGTCTGGTAGGATGTTGATACAGTTCAATTCCACTGAGGATCTGACTTGTTTTAAGCTGTGCATGTTGAAGCTTGTGAACGACAAACCGCCGTATCAAAGAGGCGTACAAACAGGGTATTACAATAATCCAGACTTGATGTTATAAAAAACATGAATCAAGAGCTCAGCACCCTGTGGAGACAGTAAGCTTTAATCTTTACCCACTACTAAATTCCTGAAATGGTATTAGGTGCTTACTTCTTCTTGCTCTCAGTCTTATCATGTGTACTGAGCTGAAAACAGTAATTTTCCGTTAACGTTATTTAAGTTTCCACTTACTTTACTTCAATTAAATGATCTCCAAAGTTCCCTTTTTTAATTGATTGGGATTTCTCAGGCTGTAATTCACAACTCATGCAAATTTCCAGCACTCAGATCAATGCAATTAGTTTTTTCCTTTACCCTTCCATCAGTAAGGTATTTTTAAAATAGAACTGATGATAGTGTTCCAAGAAAGATTTTGTCAAAACAGGGTAAAAGGCCCTTAAAGGAAAATTAATTTTCCTTTCTGTACCAAGATTATAGCAGAAGAACGGTTCTTCACTTTTTTAACTCTTTCCATGATACCACCTGAAGATTACTGACCCAGATTTGGGTTGATGAAGAGGAAATAGTTAAAGACTTTAAAAGTATCTGTATTCTTCCCTGAAATTATATCATCTACTTCTGTAGAAATCCTAAATGGCATGATTACTTATGCTGGATTACCAATATTGCTCAGCAGAAAGGAAAAATAATAAACACATCCTGGATCATTCTCTATTCTCTATGACATGCCATATCTATGAGAGTGATATGCAAGTTTTTATTGCCTGGTTCCAGATATGAAAATTTAATATTTCCTGAGCTTGAGCTAAAACTGAATTCCAATTTTATAAAAAACAAGAGTTTAACACAAAATACAGCAAAGATGGAATCAAAATTTAAAAAATTTAAGCTATTACATGACAGAGGAAAACATTCACAGAAAATTAAAAAGAGGTGACAATAACAAGGAAAATAAAATTAAAATTCTTATGTACCTAGCATTTGTATAAGAGCATCACTCACATGTTCTGGCCTAGAACTAAGGAGTTTCCTATATTTGTAACAATTTGTAGTGTAGATATAGCTTCAGTGAGGGTAAAATTAAATTTCCAATTGGAAAACAATTCAAAAACAAAAGACTTCTAAGACGGAAAAGGGAACACACATCAATATTATGTTGCCTAATTATGAAAAACATTTCAAATTGAAAAAGAATGGATGGTTTGTTGGTTGGTTTTATTAATCTTAGGAGAAGGAGGCATTATTTCCACAATACTTATATATTTCCACAATACTTAAGGATACTTTTTCAGTTTCACTTCTGATTTAAATACAAAAAAGAATATACTTCCTTTTTCCTGCAATTTTACCTGAAAAAGCCCAGTGCCAGGCACAGGGCCGTAGACACGAACAGTAGAGCATTCTCTGTGGGAAACTAAAGTCATCCCCCCAGGTTGCTGATGTCAGTTTGTAGAAGGCATTTGGCACTGCAAGGGCAGCCAGGATTCTGACTTCTGGCAACTTTATATCTGGGAGAAATACTGATCCATTTGGAACTTTACCAGGCAGAAGCCCAGTGCCAGGCACGGGGCCTTAGACTTGAATGGGGGCCTGTTTCCATAGTATTTTGTGTTGCAATATATTAGCAAAGGCTTGTATTATATTTTCAATCTCTTGAAACTACTTGAAGAGATGATTTTTTTTTTCTTTTAAGTCCAGGGGGTTGGGGATGGGCAAGTATCTTCTGTTAATGGACCAGCTGTTAAAACCAGGTGGAGCAGTGTTCCTTATCCCTTCCAGGATCCATCCTCCCTCACTGAGGATGTCTTCTGTAACTGGCCATTAAGGCTCACCACATGACTGATAACATTACATCATCCCATTGTGAGATGCTCCACCCAGTGGGAGGAACCAAGCATTCCTAGCTAGATAAAAGCTGAAATTCATCACAGCAGGACAGTCAGTTTTCCACTGCACTCCCAGAGGTAAGACTGAACGCATCTGGCTACCACTGGACCCTGTTACAGGATACTCTACACCAGCAGAACCACATCTTTTATTCCAGGAGGACTTATTTGCACAATTCCCAACACCCTGACCAAACTGTCAGGTTCTATTTGAACTCTGTCAAGGTGTCTAGGATATTTTGATTGTTTGATTTTTTGCTTTACTGCATAGGTATTTTTCATTATTCCTCGGAAAAAGAATGTTACTCCTATTCCCAAATCTTTACCTGAAGGCCCTTAATTGCAAAATTATAATAATTTCCACAATGCGGGTTATATTCTCCACTCAAATGGAAGCTCCACATTTTCCCTAGCAGACATCAAAGTTTTCCAAAAAAGACAAATGGGAAACTAAACACACAGAACAGGATGCTGATGTCAGTTTGCAGGAGGTGTTAGGCGTTGCAAGTGCAGCCAGGGTTGCAACTTGTGGCAGCTTGGATCTGGGAGAAATCCTGATCAGACTGGATAATTTTTTGGAAAATGAGCATGCAGAAGCCCAGTGCCAGGCATGGGGCAGTAGACATGAACTATGGCTCTTTTCTCTGGGAAACTAAAGTCAGCTCCCCCAGGTTGTTGATGACAATTTGCAGGAGGCATTTGACACTGCAAGGGGAGGCAGGGTTGCAAGTTGTGGCAGCTTGGACATGGGAGAAATTTTGATTTGTGTGGAAATGATTTGGAAAATGAGCAGGCTGAAGCCCAGTGCCTGGCACGGGGGAGTAGAACTGAAGGGTGTCCCTTTCCTCTGGGAAACTGAAGTCATCCCCCCAGGTTTCTGATGTCACTTTTCAGGAGGTATTTGGCACTGCAAGGGCAGGCAGGGTGGCAAGATGTGGCAGCTTGGACCTGGGAGAAATGTTGCTTTGTGCTGAAATGATTTGTAAAAGTTTCATTCAGTAACCTACTCCTGGGCATGGGGCAGCAGACATGAACAGTGGCCCATTTCTCTGGGAAACTAAAATCAGCCCTCAGGTTGCATTGTGTATCCTAGAAATTCCCAGGTAGGTTTTCCCCTCACAGGATTAGGCAACCCCTTTTTACCCATCCCCGACCCCAGAACTACCTCTCCCAGTGTCAAGGGACTTGATTTTAAATAAGGGTTCTCTCTGTCACTCCTGGAAAGATTCCAGAGAAAGACCACTGAGGGATTGCTCAAACAGAAATAGCCCCCTCCGCTCCCCAAAGGGGATTCGACCCTTAGGCTGCCCCTCTGCCTGTGTGTCACTCCCCTCCCTCTGGGATTGGTGAGGCCCCTGCCCTGTCCCCGCCCCTCCTCCCCCGGTTAAAACCAGGGGCTGGCTGAGTGTTCCAGCGTTTGGGGTTCTGCCCCAGAGAATACATGGTTTCAGGGCCCCTGGTGGCCTGAAAGTAAACTCTGGAAGAAAACCTCCCCCGCAGGACTTGTTTCTTCTTCACTGCTCCTCCTGCCTCTCTGAGAGGGTCACGCAGGATTTTTCCTGCTATAGCCAGTGCTGCCGCTTCTAGGGTCTGACGCCGCGTGGAGCCTCGGGCAAGCCCCGTCCTGTCTTTAGTGGTTCAGCCACGCCACTAACAGCGCTAGGGAAAATATCTCTGTGGGACAAAACACGGGGCTGCTTTCCTGCACGGCCACCACGGGACATCCCTAACTCCTGCTGCAATAACCACAGCAAAACAGCTGCCCAGGTTGCTGATGTCAGTTTGCAGGAGGTGTTTGGCACTGCAAGGGCAGGCAGAGTTGCAAGTTGTGGCAGCTTGGACCTGGGAGAAATTTTGATTTGTGCAGAAATATTTTGGAAAGTGAACAGGCAGAAGCCCAGTGCCCGGCATGGGGCGGTAGACCCGAAGGGTTTCCCTTTCCTCTGGGAAACTAAAGTCAGCCTACCAGGTTTCTGATGTCACTTTTCAGGAGGCATTTAGCACTGCAAGGGCAGGCAGGGTGGCAAGTTGTGGCAGCTTGGACCTGGGAGAAATTTTGATTTGTGCGAAAATATTTTGGACATGTTTTATGCAGAAACCCAGTGCCTTGCATGGTGCAATAGGCATGAAGGGTGTCCCTTTTCTCTGGGAAACTAAAATCAGCCTCCCAGCTTGGTGATGACAGTTTGCGGGAGGCATTTGGCATTGCAAGGGCAGGCAGGGTTGCAAGTTGTGACAGGCAGCTTGGAGCTGAGAGAAATTCTGCACCCTTTTTTTGCAGTGCACAGCAAAATATTTTTTATTGGGATTTTTTTTTAGGTGGTGTCCAGCAGATGGATAGATTCAAGGCAGTCTGGTCTCTCAGAAGTTAGAGCTGAAATATTTTTTCCTTTTACATTTTTTTTCCCTCAAAAATCCCTTTAGATATGCTGCAATGAAAATGCAACTCTGCAGCAGTTGTTCTGAAACACAGAAGTGTTTCAATTATTGCAATTAAAGTCAGAGAATTGAAGCACAACATTGAATAACTGGCACAGAATAAGAATGGGTTTTTTTCCTCATTTCCCTTAATATCCCATAGGTATTGCATATGGTATTCTCCTATGAGTTCTCTTTTCGGGAATTTTTACTCATCACGTTCATCATGCTCCTAGGAAATATCCCAGGCTCTTTATCTTTTTTTGGGTTTTTTTTTGGTATGTTGCACAATTGCTATCTAAGTTGTTGATACAAGGCTCCCTCTATCAGTGCATTTGTGTAAGGCACAGTGGCAGGGATGTCACAGATGTGAGTTACTCACTGTCTGTGGGGAACAACTGGAATCAGTAAAATCTGTTCACAGCAAGAAACTATTAGATCAGGGCTGGAACAGCTTCCATTTATTTTCCTTTGTTCCAGTCAGGCTGGGTACTGGGTGCATCAGAAACCCCAGAGTATCTAGATGAACTGAAGCCTGGGAACCCACTAGGAGGTTCAGTGAGTGCTGGGCACACCTGAGGAAAGAGAGGCAAATTTTGTTTTTGGGGAGAGGAGACATTTAAGTTCATTTCTCCTCCATGACTTAGATTGTGGAGAAGAAATTAATTTCTGATGGAGGTATGTATAGTGAACATGCATACTTTTTGTGTGTCCTGAGTACCTCTAAAGAGTGTATTTAATATTCAGCAATAATATGCTTTCAGTTTTTGTCATCTTACAATTGGGAGCACTGACATCAGAATTCAAACTATGCATTTAAATGCTGCTCAACACTGTGAGATGTATTTTTGCAGTAATACTTGAGTTACATGGATTTAATTATTCTCCTGGTGAATTGTCTTTAAAATTGAATAGTGTCTGTGTCTTGCAAAAAAAAATTGCTAAATAGGTACACACTTATTCCATGCAGTTATTGCCTTTGCTTCATATCTGTCAAATAAATAAAGACACAAACAGTTTACTGAGTTAAGAAGGGTTATTCCTAAATAAGGAAAATGATAGAGTGTTATTTCCAACTATATTATTATCGTGCATTTATTCTTAACTGCCCTCTGTTGTAGGTTTCATTATGCTGCCAGCTAGAAATGACAGCCTGACAGCTCTGTTGTTTCTCTGGGTCAGTTTTATCTCAGTTGCTGAATACTCAAACCTCATTAACTTTTTGCCAGGCCTCCAGAACTGCAGGGATTGAAGTCTGCATATATAACCCATTTAGTAACAAGAAGTTTTGCATTTTTTTTTTCTGATGGGCTTAAGCAGGGAAAAACCACAACTGAACACTGGAAAATGGGGCTGTTGGTCTGGGTGCTTCAGTGAGTAGTTACATGAGTAATATTTGAATCATTTTTCACATATAAAAGATTTTTGTTCTGCTAAAGGTACTGAATACATTTTCAAGTCACTCAAAAATGTTGGCCTATATTATTCTATCCCATTTTTTTGTTATTTTTACTGTAGAGCAGCTGGATTATTAGAACCTCTTCTGCAACTAAACCAACCTCACATATGTATCAGTAAAAATAATCCAAATAATGGCACCAAGTTTTCTGCAGTGGAGTGAGTACCTGTGCCCAAATAAGTCTGTGTTTATGCTCAAGGGGATCCTGATTATTATTCCATACTCTTTTGCAGTGGCACCTGAAAGTCAAGTCAGAGTTAAATTTTTATATAGCAATCAAAAGTAATTGAAATTGAAAATGTATCTATGACTGGCAAAGGAGGAATATGGTTGTGCTTTGTGTGCCTTACTACATCAACAGAAGGAAGAAGTGACAAACCTCCAATAAAAGCTTTAAGGTGAGGCATCTCAAGAGATTTAGCAAGAATAACCACACAGCACAAAATAATCATTGAGATGACTCCTTCCCTTTCTCCATGGATGTATTTATCTCTCCAGTGTCTATTGCACAGCATATAAAGTAGCAAACACTAAAGACATCTTCCCTTTGAATATTATCTGCAGTTAAAGCAATTACTTAAAAAGAAAGTATATTCTAACATTGAGGCCCAAGTATAAGGTAAGCATTTCTTAAATTTTAGTTGTCAGTTTGAATATTATATAGTTTGATGATGTCCAAAATTAGTGTTTTTCTCCTGGTGAAAACAGGACCATAAATGACATGGTGAAAGACATTATAACTAGCCAGCATCAGAAGATTTCTTTTGGTTCATTTAATATATAAAAATAGATTAATTTTTTAAAAAAGAGAAAGTCCTTATACTGAAGCTCTTAAACTTGTGTTTCATCCATTTTAATAAGTATGGACTAGGAGTCTTCCCCCTAAGCCACAAAAACTTCAGGAAGAATAGTAGATAAAGCCATTTAGGAAGAAATTGTGCAGAGGTGGGAGCTAAGTGTGTGTCCTTACCTGCAGTTGCTTTTCCAATCAGGATTGAGGCATCTTGGCAGGACAGTAAAAGCTCCAACCTTTTACTGCTGAACTGTGCATGTCAGTGGCTATGAACAGCACATCAGCTGTCAAGGCTGTAAATTCAGCACTTCTTACCTTGTAAAGGGAACAACTACATATTCACATTTTGTTTCCAAGGTGATAGATGTAAAAAGTATCAAAACCTTCCACTAAACAAATCAAGGTATTCTTGTGCTATGCTAAGTGGTTTAGGTAAGTAACCCTAACCCTTTTCATGACATTCAAAAAAAATTTGTAAGGGGTAAGTCTGTGTCTCAGAAGTTCAGGTTTCTGCTCTGCTTGAGCTCTACAAGTTAAAATCACTGCACTAAAGCAGAAGTTAGAATGCTGAGCAGCACTGACTGCCCCAGGCTGCTTGATGCACATACAGCAGCAAAGACTTGATTTCTGTTTTCCATTATCTTTTGACCTTCTGAATGAAATGGAGTTTTGAAAGTGAGAAATCTTTATCTTTGACCTAATCCTGCTTCCTGCCATTAGTGTTTGCACCAAATAGTCTAAACACACTGAAGGGTCAGAGCATTCCAGCTTAGTTTATGTCTGATTACAGTGTAATAATTATTGGTGGCAATAGCTACATCTCTATTTGTGTGTAATAGCTACATCTCTATAGGTGTTTGGCTCAATAAATAGCGCTGCCATCTTGTAGAAAGAGTCTTCAACGTTCTGTAACAATTGTAAACATAACTTTACAGGTGCTTCATAAGCATTCCTAATCCCATCGTGTACACATGGATACTGTAGCATAGATTGTTGAAATGATGATTTTTGGATATGACTGCCTAATATTAAGAAATGAAGAGTCAGATTTTTCAGGTGAGGTGAATATCTATCTGCAGCTTCTGCTGAATAGCAAAATGTCTGGATTTGACTGGCACTATCCAGGAAAGCCACACTCATTGAAATACCTCATTTCTTCAGGACTGTGTGCATTTTCAGAGTACTTATGCCATGCAGGCAGAGCTGCCAGCTTTCTTATACAAACAGATCTGTCAGTAGGATTTTAATTGGGTACACAAATATATCTTTTTCTTAATACGCATTTTGTAAATATGACCCAAGAATAAAGGTTGAAACGCCTTGATAAATATATATAGTGAAAGGCATAGACACAGCAGGACATGAAGACATATGGCAATATGGATGAGGGCGCTTTCTTGAAAAAAGAAATAAATGACATTTGTGGTTTGAACACCTGAGTGGGGACAGTTCAGATGAAGAAGAAAGATAGACAAATTAAAACCTAAAAATCACTGAAAATTGGTATAGACCTCCCAGGCAAGACTTAAGAAGAAAAGAAACATAAGGAAAGCCTATAAAAAGGATAGATCATTAATCATTGGAAATTCAATTAATTTATACTGACTGGCTGGAAATTATGGACTTGATAAGGGGTACCTCTTCCTGGAGGACAGGACTCCATTCTGAAAGATTTTGCAGGCTACTCAGTAAAAGTGCAGGGTATTTGGTACTTTCTCCTCATATTGCTGGAAAGACAAGGATGATAAATA